>PYUH01000238.1:4242292-4286957 GCA_016808085.1 Suaeda aralocaspica | reverse complement strand
GGGGGGGGGGAGTGTTTCAGAGCTACAAGGGCGATAATGAGATTAGATCTCATGATGACCTTAAATTGGAGATGAAGCTTTAACAACTTAAGCGTTATCCCTCACTCTCTTTCACATCTAATTGAAAGTAATAGATCATAGTGTATGCCCATGACTTAGTCATGGTTACAATGTTAAGTTCAACTTGATATCAACTAAAACAAGCTAAAAGTTTTTTGTAAGTTGTCCACACCATTAACCAAAGCTTAGCGCCTAACCTTTAACCATATCCGGGTTTGACTTGTGTCGCACACCTAACTTATGGTGGATGAGTCTTTCAACAAGAGTTTTCTGCATTTGGTGAAACACAAACTCAAGATTTCCCTCAAGCGTTTCAAGTTGCTTATCATTTGAGTGAAATCTTATATATTAAAAAAGTTGATGAAAAGTTGAAATTCTTTACTTAAAGGATTGATTGCCACGCTATTGAAAAGTTGAAATTAATTATGGAAAATTCTAATCATAGCTCTAAGGGCTATGTGTATGGTGCTAAAAATGAAAATAAATTTTCAAATTAAACATTAATTATAGTGATGCAAGTGTGATATTTGCTTTTACATTGTAGAAATATATGAAATACTTACACCCACACACCTTTATACACATTTCTTTTTCATTTGAGAAAAACCTTAGAATTATAATGGAGCCCACTTTAATTTCATCCACCCAATCAAAACGACACAGAGTTAGTAATTGTGTGATTTTTCCTTACCCTAGCGAGTCGTTTGGTTTGAGGGATAGGGATAAGAAGGATAAGAAGGTGGGATAGGGATATGGAATTAGTAGTGCTTTTTTCTTTTTAAGTGCTAGGGAGCCACAAGGGCGGGGATGAGAATCGATCCTAGGATCTCTTGGAACCGGGAGGGAAGCTTTTACCACTTGAACTACCCCTCACTCTCTGGAATTAGTAGGTGGTATAAAGATAAAACTGACACAATCCCTTGTTTGGTATGAGTAGGGAATTAGATTGAGATAACCCCAAAAAATTTACATAATTTCCCCTCATATAAATTTCTATTTTTCCTTCTTCTTCTCTTTCACTAAGGGTAAAGTTGTCTTTTACATCATTAAAGTTATCCCCTTCCTTACACCCCCCACTAGGTATAATTTTTGAGGGATAAATACTCATTTCATCCCTATTCACATTCTCTTCACTATCCCTATCCTTCCAAACAAATAAAACATTTAAATCCCTCCCCGCTTATCCTTATCCTTCCCTTCCTAACCCTCGAAACAAACACCCCCCAGCTAAGTAGCTAATAGGAAAACGAGAACCATAGGAATAAAATTGAAGAGTCAATATAATCATGTAGGGAGTAGGGACAACCAAGTGCATATTTTCTCTTTTCTGAAGTGGAGTTTGAATTATAAAAAAAATGTGCAAAGATAGCGCAAGCTCAAAGGTTAAGTCACAAAATGAAAGGAAATTATTGGTCATCAAATGATTATAATTATTATTAATGCAAAACAAAAAAGGGTGATGTATATGGTAATTTAGTGGCTAAACGTAAGCGTCTCACATCTTTATCTATTAATTGTTATTCTATGCACAAGTTCTATAAGCATTGTGGTCCATTAAAAATGGAACTTGATTCCTAACACAACTACTATACACAAGATAATGTCAAGACTCTTGTTTCAACTTGAGTCAATTAGTGTGTACTAATCTCCTGTCTTATCATTCTAACTAATATGGAGGATTTAAATTTTTCGACCGTGTTTTGATAACTAAGGTTTGTGAAAAATATCATATTAGAGAGAACAAATTGTGTGTTTGTATAATGCACATATTACATATTGAAAGATAATAGATATAAATTAAGAGATGAGATAAAGTTGTGGAAATGTCGAAGAGGTAATGATGGCATTGTTCGTTCATTTTTCTTTTTCTATGCTAATCGTATAACACATATTGATATTTATTTTCATCGAAAAATAACTCAGTGGCTAAAAAGTGTTTTATCTACTGAGGGTTTGTTTACTTCAGCTGAAAACAACTGAATTGAACTGAACTAAAAGTTTTTTATGAAGGATCAATGAATAGTAAAACCGAACCGAGCTAAACTGAAAGTTTTTTTTATGAAGGATTAATGAATAGTAAAACCGAACCGAGCTGAACTGAAAGTTTTTTTTATGAAGGATTAATGAATAGCAAAATAAGAGCTGAACCGAACCGAATTGAACGGATTTTAAGCTGAAGTAAACAGGCCCTGAGTCATTTATTTTAAAGTATTGAGTATATATAATGAT
This sequence comes from Suaeda aralocaspica, assembly GCA_016808085.1. NCBI lineage: Eukaryota > Viridiplantae > Streptophyta > Magnoliopsida > Caryophyllales > Amaranthaceae > Suaeda > Suaeda aralocaspica. The sequence continues at coordinate 4,284,668 of PYUH01000238.1, read as the reverse complement.
TGTATTTTCCACTTTCTAAATTTATAACCCTTGAGGAAAAAAATGTAAAATTTATGATGTGAAATTAAGAAGCCATGTTATTGTTAAATCAGAATATTCATGTGAAGAGTGTTTTTATATCGAAGACAATCCTTTTTAAAATGAGAAAATTTTAGGTTAGTTAGGCCTTGTTCTACTCAAATTATTTTTACTGATCTGAACTTATTTTTATTAAACTTAACTTATTTCTGCTGAAAATAAGTAAAAATAAGACGAGAAAAACCGGATTTAGTCTAACTATAAATTAAAGTTTTAAGACTTATATAAAGATATACATGTACATTGTGCGGTCAAAAAACTCATTATAAGATCTGTTAACAATTTCTTTTTATAATTACTTTTCATGCTCATCCATCGGCCCCTTGTTTAACAAGTCCTAAAATAAACCCCTTGATATTTGTAAGTTGAACGAATTTTAGTTGGGCATGAAAATAACTCTAAGGAGAACTTTGATAATTGGGAAGCAACTTTTGACAAGATCTTTTTCCTTTACATGGATGGAGCTATCACGCTCACATATATTCTTTTACTAGTTTGAAGGGTGCTTACTATACTCCTTTATAAATGACCCTAGCTTAAAGATTTATTTGTCCTTTCGACATAATCTCTATAAAGAGCTTCTTCGTATTATACATGCTCTATTTATTCGACATGAACTTTTAAAGAGAGGTTCTCTGCGCATGACGATTATATTAATCTTGTATAAATCTCCTTAAAGTTGGGTTAAAATGTTACTTTGATCTCAAATCACATACCTAGAATGCAAAACATTTTTACTCTATCATTATATTAAATTTCATGCTCTTAGAGTCCGTTTGGTATGACGTAAAACATTTTTGGATGAAAATAGTTTTTCACGAAAAACCTTTTACATTGGAAAAAAAAATTTATAAAGAATTTCCATTGTTTGGCTGCATGTAAAATGATTTTACATTTTAAGCATTTTTCATTGTTTGGTTGGATGGAAAATCAAGTATTTCAATCGTAAGAAAAAGTGTTTTCCTTCCAAGTATGATGGAAAATGTTTTCCTCCTAATTTTGGAAGAAAATGTTTTCAACACGGTGGAAAATCATTTTTCACCCCAAGTTTTACGTTTTAATATTTTACTCCAAACCAAACGATATTTTATATTTTCGGGGAAAACGTTTTACGCCCTACCAAACGGACTTTTAGTTTTTCTGACTTTTTCACCAAAGTATCTTCTAAATGATGTCCAACATACTCAAATTAGTAATACAACTAGTACCTTTTATTATTTTTTCACTTGATAATTGATAGTGAGGAAGCACCGTAAAGATCAAATAATGAAATTTTGGTTTTGGGCCAAATGTTACTTTGGACAGATTCCTAGTCTTTAGGTTTGCTTAAGTGTACAACGATCTTGCTAACGAACGCATTCGGGGCGTTTGATAAACATTAAATAATTTTCTAAAATGGTATTTATTTGAAAACCAACTCCTATATATTAAAACGCAAGGCGAAGAATTGCAATCTGTCACGTGGCACCGCCTTAGCTTGGAAATCAAGTTTCAATGGTAAAAAATGTGTTTAATGAGAAACGAACTCGTGACCTTTGACATGTGAGGCACATTATTTACCAATTAAGCTATATGTCATTATTGTCAATTTTTCCACAAGAAAACTATTATAACATGTATATCATAAAAAGTAATAATTCACTAAAATTAATAATTTCTTTTTTACGTTGATAAATAAAATATGTGAAAAATAGATAATAATGAATATATATTTTTATGATGAGTTAATGTTCATTTCATCTCTTCGTCAATATCACAATTGATCTTTTATTTGGACGCATTAAGTTTCTTTTGGAATCATGTGTTCAACAGTTCAAATGTAAAATCTATATTTTATTTCTTTATCAATAAACATATTAAACTCACATTATATTCGCATTTATTTAAAACTTTTATATCGCAATGATAAAATATTTCATGGTTATCTACTGTAAATATATTCTAATAATACTCCTATTTGTTCACTTAACATTTCAGTTTGTTACAAAATTAAATTAAATTAATTTAATATATAATTATAATATTTTATATTTTGATGAAAAAGGCAAAAGAAATGAAAGAAACCTTAAAATGAAATTTTATCAAATGATTTGGGGCAACGCCCGGGAACCAAAGCTAGTATAAGTTAAAATCATGCATATTCACGATGTAATTAATGCTTGTTAAAAATTATTATTTCCACTTTTACCATGCTTATCTAATACCCCTGGAGTGCTTGTTAGCTTTTGCCATTGTTAATTGATGGTTTTTCTAGTTGTTAGATTTGACTAAGATTGCTTTTTTATTTATTTATTTATTTATTTTTTTTGGGGGGGGGGGTGTTTAAAAGACTACGATTGCTTAATGAGTTGAGAAGCTTAAACTCGGCTCAGTCAAGCTTGACGTGACTTAGCTTGAGCTCAAAATTCGATAAGGTCCTATTATTTTAAATTGATCAAGTGCTAAGCTAGCAAAGAGTACATGATTGACAATTAATTTGTTTTAAAATTGAGAAATGCATTGAAATTGAATAAAAACAAAATGAGCAATTATAAAAAGAATAAAATTTGTAAAGAAAATAATATGTAACAGTTATAAACTGGGAAGTCAAGATAGACGAGGACTTTAAAGTTTAAACAAACTCGTTTGTGAGCAACTCAGCTAGACTCAAGACTTAACAATCGATAACTATAAGTTTATTGGCAAAATTGGTTGGAAGAATACCAACCAATAGCATAATCAAGTGAAACCTGAGCAATACAATATACTTAGGTCTTGTTCCTAATTTGATTTTTGTTAATTTAAACTTATTTTTGCTAATCTAAATTTATTTTGCTAAACAAAACTTATTTTTTTATCTGAACTTATTTTTGTTAAATTAAACTTATTTTTTCTAAAATCATTAACATTTTATTAAGTACTGAAATCAATTTGTGTTGAACTTGACTTATTGTTGTTGACTTAAATTTGTTTTTATTGAACTGAATTGGTTTTGCTTTACTAAACTTACTTTTACTCAAAATAAGTAAAAATAAAATAAAGAAAACATATTCTATAGCATATTTTACATAAATATAAGCATTTTTCATTCCGTGTTTGATCTTTAAAAAAGGGAAATTCCTAAAAAACTCATAGACTCACAATGAGTTGCTTATTTAAAGAACCAAATTAATGTTGGGGTAAATTTGGTATCTTCTTTGATGTTGGGGTATGTGGTAATCAAGAGAGGGATTGGGAGTATTAATCTCCATAGGAACCATAACCCATGTTTGGTATATGAGAATGAGAATAAAGAGGGGCTTTGGAATGGAAATAAAAAGGAGTTAATATAACAAATGAGGACCCAACTTTTCAAATTTTAATCTTTTGGGGTCTGGACATTTTTTTTCACCTTTTAGCGACTGAAACAAATTTTAAGGCTGAATTACTTAATTATAGTTAGATTTTGGGCCCTACAAACCTCAAATTACCCACTAAGGCCCTGTTCTCCTTGTCTTGTTTTTAATTATTTTCAGTAAAAATAAGTTCAGTTCAGCAAAAATATGTTCAGATCAACAAAAATAAGTTCGGTTAAGCAAAAAATCAATTTCAATCCTTAAGAAATTGTTAATGATTTCAGCAAAAATAAGTTCAGATCAGCAAAATTAAGTTGAGGAAAACATNAAAACTTTTATATCGCAATGATAAAATATTTCATGGTTATCTACTGTAAATATATTCTAATAATACTCCTATTTGTTCACTTAACATTTCAGTTTGTTACAAAATTAAATTAAATTAATTTAATATATAATTATAATATTTTATATTTTGATGAAAAAGGCAAAAGAAATGAAAGAAACCTTAAAATGAAATTTTATCAAATGATTTGGGGCAACGCCCGGGAACCAAAGCTAGTATAAGTTAAAATCATGCATATTCACGATGTAATTAATGCTTGTTAAAAATTATTATTTCCACTTTTACCATGCTTATCTAATACCCCTGGAGTGCTTGTTAGCTTTTGCCATTGTTAATTGATGGTTTTTCTAGTTGTTAGATTTGACTAAGATTGCTTTTTTATTTATTTATTTATTTATTTTTTTTGGGGGGGGGGGTGTTTAAAAGACTACGATTGCTTAATGAGTTGAGAAGCTTAAACTCGGCTCAGTCAAGCTTGACGTGACTTAGCTTGAGCTCAAAATTCGATAAGGTCCTATTATTTTAAATTGATCAAGTGCTAAGCTAGCAAAGAGTACATGATTGACAATTAATTTGTTTTAAAATTGAGAAATGCATTGAAATTGAATAAAAACAAAATGAGCAATTATAAAAAGAATAAAATTTGTAAAGAAAATAATATGTAACAGTTATAAACTGGGAAGTCAAGATAGACGAGGACTTTAAAGTTTAAACAAACTCGTTTGTGAGCAACTCAGCTAGACTCAAGACTTAACAATCGATAACTATAAGTTTATTGGCAAAATTGGTTGGAAGAATACCAACCAATAGCATAATCAAGTGAAACCTGAGCAATACAATATACTTAGGTCTTGTTCCTAATTTGATTTTTGTTAATTTAAACTTATTTTTGCTAATCTAAATTTATTTTGCTAAACAAAACTTATTTTTTTATCTGAACTTATTTTTGTTAAATTAAACTTATTTTTTCTAAAATCATTAACATTTTATTAAGTACTGAAATCAATTTGTGTTGAACTTGACTTATTGTTGTTGACTTAAATTTGTTTTTATTGAACTGAATTGGTTTTGCTTTACTAAACTTACTTTTACTCAAAATAAGTAAAAATAAAATAAAGAAAACATATTCTATAGCATATTTTACATAAATATAAGCATTTTTCATTCCGTGTTTGATCTTTAAAAAAGGGAAATTCCTAAAAAACTCATAGACTCACAATGAGTTGCTTATTTAAAGAACCAAATTAATGTTGGGGTAAATTTGGTATCTTCTTTGATGTTGGGGTATGTGGTAATCAAGAGAGGGATTGGGAGTATTAATCTCCATAGGAACCATAACCCATGTTTGGTATATGAGAATGAGAATAAAGAGGGGCTTTGGAATGGAAATAAAAAGGAGTTAATATAACAAATGAGGACCCAACTTTTCAAATTTTAATCTTTTGGGGTCTGGACATTTTTTTTCACCTTTTAGCGACTGAAACAAATTTTAAGGCTGAATTACTTAATTATAGTTAGATTTTGGGCCCTACAAACCTCAAATTACCCACTAAGGCCCTGTTCTCCTTGTCTTGTTTTTAATTATTTTCAGTAAAAATAAGTTCAGTTCAGCAAAAATATGTTCAGATCAACAAAAATAAGTTCGGTTAAGCAAAAAATCAATTTCAATCCTTAAGAAATTGTTAATGATTTCAGCAAAAATAAGTTCAGATCAGCAAAATTAAGTTGAGGAAAACATGACCTAAGTTTATGAGTTAAAGGTTTATACCAATCTTCTTCTAATTTCCAACTCCCGTTTCACCATTTTCTCCATTCGACCCCATTTCAATTCTCCCACTTTTCTTGCTCTTGTTTCTCTCTTTCTGTAAGTTTTAATTTGATACATTAATATAGTGTGATGTAGTTTTTGATGGGAAAGTTTTAATTTTTAAAAGTGGGTTCCTTCCAATGTTAATAATTGATAGCAATATAATATGATTTCGTAGAAAACATGTAAAATTTGGTGTGGGATTATTGTTTTTAATAGGTTTTTGTTGGTGGGTTATTGTAATTTTGATCAAATGAAATTTTCATGTTTCAAATTTGATGGTGGTGGCTAGTTGTGGTGGTGAAGACTGACGAGTGGCGGTGAAGGGTTGGTTAATGGAGAGTGGAGACAAAGTGTTCAAATGGAGGCAAGGGCTTGGTGTCATGATAAGAGATGGTGAGGGGTTTGAATTATGACTATTAAATAGAGATAAAAAATATTGATTTTTTAGGAGGAAGAATAAAGGTGAAGATTTCTTATATTTTTTGGGAAGAAGAGGAAAGATGATTAAAATTCTTATAACCTCCGTTTCTTATTAGTTGCAACACTCGAATTTTTTATATCTCACAAATAATACTCAAATGTTGCAACTAATAGGAAACGGAGGTAGTATGTTTTACGAAATAATTCATTTGTTTTTTTTTATGTTTATTTATATTTTGGAATAGTTAGTTAACTCTATTGGTGAATTAACTTGCCTCAAAATTAACCTTAGTCCTCAAAAGGTGAAGAAAAAAAGTTCAATCCCTAAAAGATGTAAAATGGAAAAGTTTAGTCCTCAATTCAGTCAATTGTTAGCTTAACTCAAATATATAAAAGGCTTGTATTCCCCAATCTTTAATAGCTAGGGGGTATGTAATAAAGGGTGATAATAAATTAAGGGATGCAATGACCAAAATGCCATTAATGAAAAAGAAGAGTGGAAAAAGATTATAAAGGTATTTGTGTAATAACATATTCCTAATCTATTCCAAATTATATTCCTTATCTACGCCAAACATGAAATCAAGACTTTTTCATATATTCCTACTCATTAATTCTCATATTCATTTCTACTCACCAAACGCGTTGATACTTTACAAAAAGCAAATAAAATCTTTAATAGTAAATGTTTGATTTGTTTTCCTAACCAACCCATTGTGAGTTTTAGGCATCCTTAAGGAGGAGAAAAAAAAAAAAAAAAGATATGCCTCGCTTTTCACCTTGTATGTCCTAAAATTTTTTTCCTTCTCAGTTAATTCTCTTTTTTTATATATTACCAATGGTTTGGACCGAATATACTTATGGGTTATGACTACTAATTGTGGGGTACAAGTGAAGGGAAAAAAAAAACCTGAAAATCTTAGAAAAGTCAAAACCACAAATGTATATATATATATTACCCCAAAAAATAAAAAAATGAAGTATCTATTGTAGGATTTCATCAAACATTGTGATTCATGTCACCATAAAGAGAGAGTATCCATACAGTAATATATTGCCATTAAAATTAAATGTCTTGTCCTTTGCATAGAGCTCTAATATTACTCCGTAATAATATACATATATATTAATATGTATGAACAATTGGATTGAACTCGATAAAACTAGCAACTCGCTTCAACAATGCTTGTCGATTGGCTCTTACAAGCATGTCAGTTACCAGCTCATTCCTCATCATCAAAAAAGTTGGCATGACCTTTATTCCTAACTTCTTCGCCAAGTCCTATATAATCAATATTGTAAACCATGCATCATATTATTTAATTTATATATATGCATCATTTATATGTTAAATTTTAATATGAGTATAGGAAGATTAATGCTTACCATCACTTCATCCATATCGACGGATAGAAAAAGAGCACTAGGGTTGGTCAAGGCCAATTCTTCAAAAAATGGGTTCATTGTCAATGAAAGAATGTACCATGTCGTTATAAAATAAGCCACAACCTGTATTTTAAGGATCGATCTATGAATATTTATCATAAATTTGCCACGGTTAATTGGCTTGGCATCATGCAAGTTTGTCTAGTGTTATCATTATTATTATTTTTATTTTTTTTTGCTTGTTTGAAAAAACTCATACAAAGCACATTAAAAGTTGAATAAGGTGTTTATAAAATTATAAGTCCATCACCACATCATTAATGCTTTATACCTAGAAGGCTACGAGTATATAGATCTATGCCCTTTCTTATCAATAGAAATAAGTTCTCGAGTAGAATTTGATTTGGAATTTTCAACTTAAACTTCAGTCTTTGAGAATTTCATTTAATTGTCAAAATTGAGAAAAGCTTACAGGCAAACCAAGCCTTGTTGCTTGGAGTATGATGAAATCCCATGATTTTAGCGAATTTATGTGAATAACTCTTGACTTCTTCATTTTTGTGGTTTACTCATTCATCTCTTTTTGTTATATATCCTTGATTTTTCCCCTCTATTTTTCTTTTTGTTGTGTCATTTTGCTTTGAAACATGACAATTTATAGTCCACTTAAAATTAAAAAATCATTGAACAATTCCTATATTTGACTTGTTCTCCATTGTATAAAAAGATTGTGGCTACATTTACTGAATTATTTACTTACAGTTTATTAAGAATATTTATATGTGTATGATCAATTGAATATACTCAAACAATATATAGCTTGCACGCAACATCTAATTAGATCCTTTTTTAAAATTAATGTAAAGATTTATTGAGTATATTTTTCTAATAGGAATTTAAAGATTGATATTTGAAGTACCCTGATTTTATTTATTTATTTATATTTTTTTACTTTGATGAAAACATTACACATCCATCATTTTCCATTATATATATAGTTACTTTGTATTAATTTGTCTTTTTATTCTTTAATTTGTACAAGCCCCACGGGTGGTTAAAATAATATGGATCGGAGTATAACATTCAAAGTCTCCCATGAAGTAAATAAATAGATGAATAAATAAATGCAACTCATCATATTTATTTATATATGAATGAATAATCATTTGTAAGATGAAAATACTCCGCAAAATAAATATACCGGGTAAAATTCTCATGAAAACCCTGCTTACTTAAAAACCTGGTGAGAATTTTGTGTGGAGGTCATATATTAACAATTTTTAAAAGTCGTTTTATGTCATTTTATTTTCTAAGGAACCAAAAGGCGAGTGATGAAAATTGATTCCAAAATCTCTTAAAATTGAAAAAATGAATCTAACCAAATGAGTTATTCTTTAACTCTATGTAATCACTTATGTAGTATTATTAGTAAATATACCTTGTTCTAGACTTTTAGGCACTTACCGTGTGTTTAGTAAAAAAGCCGTGGTGAAGTTAGTTAGATATACACTTTAATTAAGATCTTATGCAATTTAATTAATTAATTAATTATATTCAAATGAGCACTACAAAAGTGCATTACAATAATGTCAAAGATGGAAGGCTGACTAAAGCTATTTTTTGTTATTCAAATGATTAATTATAACTTGATGACTAGCTTAAACTCAATACAAAAGCTAGTGTTTGATTGTAACTTTTAATTTAGAAAGGAAAGATGAGCTAAGCCTTATAGTGTTGTTTGCGTGTAGACGCCCTTTTCAATATGGATTGTTATACTTATATGACTTTATTAGTTAGAGATGTCAAATGTCTAATTAATGATGGACTTTACTTGGTAATATTTATTCGCTGCTTGACATGTTATTTATTTTTTATATTTATATTAACCATTACTTTATTTTGGGGAATAATTAATTATACGAAAAAAAAATTTATTTACTAAACTTTATTTTTCTGAAGATAATATAATGTTTCTATGTGTTTACAAAATTAATTAATTTCAAGATAATACATATACTATTATAACACGTGTCTATAAGACGGCCACCAAAGAACAAAACAGGGCCGGGCTTTCCTAATATGAAGTCTAGAAGATTTAAGACTCAATGGGTTGTTTGTTTAAGGGGATGTAAGACTGTAAGAGGAGGGATAGGGATAAGTTAGGAAGTATAAATATAGAAGAAATACAATATTAATTTAATGGGAAAAGGATTAGATTAGAGATTGGGATAGAGAAAACTGAGCTTTTATTCATCAAATCATATACTCTTAGGCACTGTTTTTTTAGACTGAAACATAGTTGAACTGAACTAAATTGAACCGAAATGAGTTGAGCTGAACTAAAGTGGACTAAAATGAAGCAGTAATTATAATAGAGATAAGTTGAACTGAACTGAAGTGGACTGAATTGAACTGAATTAAACTAAATAGAGCTGAACTGAACTGAATTAAACTGAACTGAAATGACAAAAATTTAAGTTCAAAAGAACAGGGCCTTAAGGACTGTTTATTTCAGTTGAAAATAGCTGAACTGAACTAAATTTTTTTTATAAAGGATTAATGAATAGCAAAATAAGAGAAAAGTTGAACTGAGTTGAACTAAATTGAACTGATTTTAAGCTCAAGTAAACAGACCTTTAACATATCAAAAAATGCCAAAATAATGATTCCCTAAAATTACTAATCTGCCCTAAACGAATATATCAATTTGGGTGGTCACAAATGACCAATAACTCATCCAAAATGATCACAAACTTACAAAAATCCAAACAAAATTACACCCCAAAATTTAAAAAAAAAAAAAAAAAAATTAAAAAACGAATTGTACAAATATTACAATATCCATTTAATTTCTTCTACTCAAAACCACAACATAATGGCTCGTTTGGCAAACCTACATGGTGTCACAGAAAGCCTAACAACATCCATTCCTAAGGTTCCGAAAATTCAAAAAACATGTAACAAAACATGCAAAATTAAAAAGTTAGAAGACATTAATCAATTTGAGCAACAATGTTCATCTTTGGCATTATCACAAGATACAACAAGCAGAAGGTCAATAATTGGCATTGCTTCAATTGCTATACTTGCTCAATTTGGTGTCAATGCTTCTATAGCTGAGGAAGAAAATAAGTTTTGGTTAACTGGCCCTCTTCCTGGATATCCTCCTCCTCAAAATAGTAAGCATTTCTTTTATTCAAAGTATGCTAATTTTTATTTAACAAAAGAGTCGTAGGATGACCTTGTTTGACAGGATAACGTATTGTATTAGCTGGTTTGGTTAACTTATTGACTTAATTGAAGTGACTAGATAATTGTATTAGTTGTTTATGAGTTACGTAGTTAGGGCTTGTTTACTTCCGCTTAAAATCAGTTCGATTTAGCTCAGTTCATTCTCAGTTCAGTTCAGCTCCAATCGGTTCTACTCCATTCAGTTCAATTCAATTCTTTTATTTTGCTAATTAATTTGTTCCTAGTATTATTTGTTCATAATATTATTAGTGTGTTCATAATCTATTTATGATACATTAACCATCATTTTTTTGTTTCATATATATATATATATAAATATACATTTATTGATTTATTATTTTCACGAAAAAAATATTATGAAACTACTATACAACAAATGGAATAAAAATGTAAGTGAAGTATTATTTACAAAAATATTATTATACCACATAAGTGGATTACCATTCACAAATATATGAAGATTTGTATTACTGATTTTTATTTCATAAAATATAAACCACCAATAACGAATTTTTTTGTTTAACAATTATTCGTGGATTAATATCAAAATTATTATTATGTCATTACTTTATAGTTAAATATCATTAATAATCTGCCTAAAAATCAATAGGAATAGTCAATTCATAAAAATCATAGTTAAAAATCAATAATCATTATTAAAAATTAATAGTTAAAAATAATATCAATAGTTAAAAATCAATAATTAAAATCAATAATTCATGAAGTTTAACTGTTTTCATTTGAAGTAAACAGGTTCTTACTAATGTTTTTTTTTTAACCAAAACTAATGTTAACTAATAGCTAATCATCATAAAAAGAATATTCAAGGGCATATAGGGCGACAGACACATAAAATTTTGTTCATTCAAGACCAATCATGATAAAGATAATTGAATAATTATTTTGATCTTATACTCTCTTGCAAATTGTGAACCAAATTGAACAATTGATCAGGACCATTGGTTTTAACTTTTTGAGCGATTGAACAAAAACAATGGTTCTTTTTCCTATTTCTCTGGCTAAATAAGTGTAAGGAAAACTATAAATGGTAGTCCTGTACATTTTAGAATTTTCAATGGTTTTTTTTCTTCAAACATAACCTTTATAATTTATTTCTTATCTAATTCTAATTAATTACGTAAACTAATTAATTACAGTGAAATCACCCTCCTAACCACTCAAAACTACCTCTCACCTTCTCAAAACCACCTACATACCTTAAACATAACACATATAAAGCCACTTTCTAAATAAAGTATATAAGCAGAAAATTTGGTCGTTTCTCCGCAATTCCATTGTGAAACAAGATTTAAAAATCTAATTACAGAGTATTATTTATTATAAATAGTTATAAAATATTTATTTTATAATTTGATAATTACTAATAAGAAAATTAGGAGAGTATTTGTAATTTTTAATAGAAAAATTAAAAATTATATAATAACCTACACCAGTAGTCCAAAGAAATATTAAGATACAATACATTAGAACCTAAGTAATTAATTATTATTAATCCCATTCAACGTTTTTGTTGTAGTTATAACATTCGCATTCTACTATTAACATTTTTACCTACGAAGTATATAATGTCAAGTGAAACTTAGATTTTTACTAATTAATTATTGCTGCCTCCCCGAAAAATGGACAAATTCAATTCCTTTTCTTAGGAACACATCCCGCATTAGTCACTCCAAAAAGGATAATGGTAACCCTCACTTAATTCTATTGTCCATTTTTATATCCAAAAGCTTTTAATTATTTGGTCAGAGTATTTTAATTATATTGTGACTTTTTGTAGTAATTTTGTGAGCATATAAACGTCATATTTTATCTATTGTAAATCAATCATATTATGATAAATATAAATATATATTTTAATTTATCATGAGACGTAGTATATTATATGAATTATATTTAATAATAAATTTATATTAATAAATTAATATATGTGAAATGCCACATAAATAATTCTCATGTCAAGCTGTTAAATTAAACATATCATATCCAAGATAATATATGTGTTTAAAAAATAATACAAAAACTTATATAAAACGATCTTATTTAGTAAGACTACTAGATAGTTAGACAAAACATATATACTCCGTGTTAATTAATTTAATAAACTCAATAGTTGTATGTAAAAAATAAAAAAAAATAAAATAAAAAAACAAACTAAAATAGTTGATGGTTTTATGGTAAGCAAATTTAAAGATGATAAATTAAGATAAATATCTCTTTAACAAATAAGATAAATTGACCAATAAAATAATTAATTAAAGTTAAATATAAATATGCTAAGATATTTGAAGAGATATTTTTTTACTAGCTCTATACATCTCGCTGGCTTCAGGCCGGTACATATTGTAGTTTGAAAATTAGATGACGTAACTTCAATATTGTGATATGAATTTTTTACCACTTTATTACTCCAGTCTTAAATTACTTACAAGGCTGTCCTATTAAATTTCGGGGCCCTGTTCTAATCTTAAGGAAGGTGAAGTAATTGCAAATTTTTTTTTGAGTAAAATAAGAAAGTTAATGAGAAATTAGCAATGAATGATATATGAAATAGAAAAAAATAATGAAAATTTAGATTGGAATAGGAAAGGAATGAATTTGTTGGAGTAATTGAATGAGGTTGGGCTTCAATTTAGGACCTCATAAAATTGAGGGCCTTGTGCAGTTGGTCTGTTTGCACAGGGAGAGGGTCGGACTTGATTACTTACTATGATTGTTTTTTCACACTTTCTGATACACAACTTTAAATGTTTATATTTATAAATGCATACATAAAAAATTATAAAAATTACATATTCAAGCTCTACTCATCAAAACGAATAAAATAAGATTCTATGTGACTATGTTTTTTCTTTAGAATATTTAGTTAAAGGTAGTCAAAAAATGAAAATGAACAGTCATCCCTAGCATCTCATGTAGACATTTCACTTAGGCCTTGTTCTTTTGGGCTGAAATTTTTGGCATTTCAGTTCAGTTTAGTTAAGCGCTATTCAATTTAGTTCAATTCAGTTCAGTTCCATTTAGTTTAATTCTACTCTTCCATTATAATTACTACTTCATTTCAATTTAGTTCAGTTCAACTCACTTCAGTTTAGATCTTTTTAATTCAGTTCAGCTCAGCTCAGCTACGTGTCAATCCAAAAAAACAAAGCCTTATACTCTGTACAATTTTTATCAAACATTTAAAGGAGAAGTCATCACTCATTGCTCCAAGGGGATATTTAATTTTTTAGATAAGTTGGATGTCACTTTGTCAAGGGGTTTTAAATTTCTCACCTTGAAAAATATGACTAAATTTCTCACGCATCCTGACTTGAAAATTATCGGTACTGATTTGAAAATATATAACTCGGACTTGAATTTAAAATCAATTTTATGACTTGAAAAATATGTAATGTGCTTAAAAAAAAGCTAAAATTATCAAGCATACTGACTTGAAAATTACCCATACTGACTTGAAAACATATAACTCTAACTTGAATTTAAAATCAATTTTGTAACTTGAAAGATATGTAATGTGACTTAATAAAAATCGTGTCTTAAAAAATAACTATTGTGACTTGAAAATGGTTATTTTTTACATAATTTGCTCAATTTGGTAAATTAATGTTTGTGAGAAAATCTATAGTTTCCCACATTGTCAGCTAAGTCATATCACAAGATAATCTATTTTACTACTAATACATAGTACTAATTAAGCAATTATATAAGTTTGAAGCTATTTCGTTCGAAAAACAGTCGTGCAAATCTACTTAAACAACGACTAGTTGATACACCTAATCAAAAATTCATTAAAAAAAAATATATAAAAAAAGTACAATTGTTTGAGTTCCAAGCTAAAATTACGAGTACAATTGAAAATGATAGTGATGTTAGTAATTACTAATTTTTAACTAATAACACTGATAGTGATTTTTTTTTTTATAAAAATGATAGTGATATATTACTTTGTTCTTTTACGTTACGTAAATACGTAAATAATTTTTTCTTTTGTAACATGGTAAATAATCTTATTAAATTAGTTCTTAATTGTGTAGTTTAATTTAAATTTCAGCATTTGTTAGAGATTGTCCACTACTATTGGAAGCTCTTTAATATTTATATGATATATAATACATTCATAAAAATGAAAGGAAAAAAAATCTAAAACAAATTAAATAAGCAAAAATACAGGTTAAACAATCAAGACATTAACAATTTCTAAATTAACAATTTTACATATATCTTGGATAATCTATATTATACAATCGATTTTTCTTTGATAGGTATAATATTATAATTAAGGGAAAAACCTGTTCATTAGATTTGAAATAGGCTAAAAATTTAGCTTCAATTAAATGAATAAAACTTGTTTTTAATTATACCATATAACATCTTGGGTTGAATCGATAAAATTGAAAGGAAGGCGATATAGTGTATGTCATTTATGGGCCCTGTATCTTATTATTCAAACCTGAACAACCTATATAAAACTAAATCACTCCGCTCATCACTTCCGAACCAAAATTCCCAACTTGTATGAACAACGTAAACGATAGCTCATCGTTTCCGAACCAAATTTCCCGACTTGTACGAAACTAATTGTTATCCAACTCATTTGTCACCTCTAGTACTACGCAGCTTTTCCGACATAAGATGAATTCATTGTTACTGTTCACAAAGTTTCTCCAAGATATATTACTCCACAGAATATCTCTATTAGAGTGACCACACACAAGACATGCTCGAAATATATAGATTTTGTTCCAACCAATTTGAGTGTGCATTGTAGAGATTGCCAACGAGGAAACAGGAACAAGGACATTCCTGAAGAAGGGAATCTACATGGCTAACATTGGTGCTAAAGGAAGTGCATATAGGCTTAGAAAATATGCCTTTGATCTTATGGCAATGGGAGATTTAATAGCCCAAGGCCAAGATACCTTGAATTATGTCAGACGATACCTTTGCCTTAAGGGCACCTTCATGTACTATGATTTCGACAAGGTCATCTCTGCTGCACCTGTTTCGGATCAAAAACCACTTACAGACCTTGCGAACCGACTTTTCGACAATTTCGAAAAGGTAAACCAGTTAAAGCAATTATGTATTTTTGTTTGGTTGGATGGAAAAACATTTATTTAACCTGAAAGAATTTTAGAAAATATGATTCAAACACCATCTATTTACAGAACACCATTTCCATCCAACCGAACAATTCCTTACACCCTGACTGTCATTTGCACTAATAATATAAGTTATTGACCAATGTATTGGCAGATTCAAGAAGCAGTGAAACTGAAGGATTTACCTCTAACACAATCCTGCTACAACGATACAACAGTAATCTTGCAAGAAGTGATGGATCGAATGGCATAGTGTTCTGAAGCAAATTCCATACTCTTTCATTTACCATAATGTTATTGAACAATTGATTTCGAAGAAATAATAATAACAGCACAAATTAAGCAGTAGATCATGTACTTGTCCATTGCTCGAGTTACACAAGAATGGAATATAATTCCCAAAAGAATTTCAAATTATAAATACACAAGTTGGGTAGTTAAAAATCAACCTCAAGTGTAATGTACATATTCATGATTAACATTACAGCTATTAGATAACTCCAGGAAGCCAAAATGCCCCTCCCAGAAATACAAATTCAACATCTCCATCTTTTTACTAATAACTATACAAAATCATTCCTCTCCTACGTTAAAATTATGGACCGATCTTTCTTTTTGGTTACTCCCTTGCATGTTTAAGTTTTATTTATTTTTTTCCGCTAAAGTGGTGATAATTAGCCAAGAAAAATACAAAATACACAACCTGCTATGCATCACAGGAACACAACTGATCTTCAGCAGGAAGATTAGCCATAGCTCAGACGAGAATCTGAGGATCGTACATTGGTCTGGCGGCGGGGAATGCCAATCTCACAAGTATTAACTCTAGCCGCAAATCGGAGTGAACACAATGACTCGCCTAGTGAAGTGTTCTCGGGAGAGATGTTGACAAACATCAATGTTTTGGAGTCTCCACCAAGGCAAGGCTATTCCAAAATCAAGTGGGTTATCATTAAACGCCACAGTAAGAAAATCTCCGAAAACAGTATTGCATCAATGAAAAGAATATCTATAGATAATAATCTACTTCATTTTACAAGTGCAGAAATTTTCAAGTTTGACAATTATCAATACTTATTATATGTTCGTATAATGAATCAAATGGTACAAGTTTTGTACCAGTAATTTATATCAGCGATTCAGCATACTTCAACACATTTTAGTGGATAAAGTTGACTTCCAAAAAACATGTGTACAGAAAAAAGTTTGTATGGGAAATATGCCAAATTCTGTAGCAAAAACTAATGAACTCCAAACTCAGATCATTAGCAAAATTCGAATCAATCAATTAGCAAAACTCGAAATAAATAAGAAAATTTACTTTACTAAATTTTCTACTTCGTACATGATACCAAAATTTGATTTTCTCAATCTATTGTGGCCTAGTGGGCAAACATTTTGTATCTACTGATATTCTTCAGTAAATTGTGATAATTAATTGTGCCTTGGTTTTTTAGTCAGAAAGTCAACTTAGTTAATATATGATGAAGAAGAATCTTATCCCAAATTTAAATTGAATACTACTCCGTATCATCATAAATAAATATATAAAACATCCAGCAACATATAGCAGAAGGTTTTTTTAAATATATGGATAACACACCTGTAGGAGATAAGTCAGTTTAGAATTTCTAAATGGCACATGGTCTTCCCTTTTCGCCAGAGCAAATATGACGTCGCTTAGAGAGGACAAACTTTTATTAATAGCCTGATTAACGGAAGATAGAACAATCATTGTTTAGATAAGCTTACTTGAAAAGCAGGAACCAAATTCTGATTGTTATAAACTAGAAAGGAAGGAAATACCTGAGTTTCCTTTAGCCGATCTCCAGTAGACCCACTCTTTGAAAGACGCTCACTTCCAGCGAGGTCAATCAGGTTGAGCACACCTTGTACTTGTTGCTCAGTGCTCTAGCCAAATTCAGATGACACGTTAATAATTAGAAAACAATATAATCAATAAGATTAATAAGTAAAAAAAAATGATAATATTATACTGATTGTGAAATGTAAGATACCTCGTTTACACCAGATATACGTAAAGTGAAAACAAAATGACTTCGTGATGATTGCTCATTCATCAATGTTTTACCCACTGACCTACAAAAAAAACATACAACATCATGATTATGAGCTCCCAGCCCAATATGACCCCGTGAAGAGATAACACTCATTTAGGGGACTAAAATTTGGTTTTATTTTGGTTTTAAGGACTCAAATTTATTTGTTTAGGTTTAGGGGACTAATATTAAACCACCGTTAACTTTGATGTTAAAAGTTAAAAAAAAAAAAAAATAATAATACAAAGAACATTTAGTACAAATCCACATTAAAAAAATAATATAAAAAAATAGCTAATTGCTCAGTCTTATTCCAATGTCCTATTACTAAATATCCAAAATAAATTTCTTATAAGCTATCCTAAATTCGATTGTCCATGTTTTTGCTCCAATAAAGTTATCAAACTTGTAAATAAAAATAGAAAATTTGTATCAACACGCAAATCCAAGTTGCATATCAATAACTAGAGATAAATAAGACAAAAGCTAATTGAATGCATATAAATATAATAATTAAGACTTTACTCACTTTAGAATTGTTTTTTTTTTCCTTCTCTGACAATTCAACCCGGAAAAAAATTATAATTCATTATTAAAGGCATGTATGAAATTAGAAGGAGATAGAATTACCAGCGCAATTGATAGTCAAAATTATAGCAACTCCAATAAAAAATTCTTCGCAATTCAACTATATTTCTAGTAGTAATAGTAGAAGGAAAAGCATTTATTATTATTATTATTATTATTTTTTATTTTTTTTGTCATGCCATAGTTATAGAAGGGGAAGAGATTTACTTTGATAATAAACTGCTAATGTGATACAAGTTAATGGTGTTTAAGGTAGTCCCCTAACCCTAAGAAAATAAATTTGAGTCCCCAAAACCAAAATAAAACCAAACTTTAGTCACCTAAATAGTTATTAACTCATGAAAGACTTCTACTCTATAAAAAAAATTAAAATTAGAACTAGAAAAGAAGCACATAGTGATGACAAATACTTGTTCACTTCATTTAAAAAAAAAAAAAAATTTCACTGCCTTTGGAACAAGTTGTCTACACCTCATATCACATAGTTACCTGCTTTGAGCAGCCTTATCCAACAAATAAGCAACCTCTTTCGAACTACAAACATCAATCAAGGTAAGATCAGAGACGTGTGTGTTGCCATGTGCATCATGTTTGATAGTGTATTGTTTTCCAACACCATTATCAGGAAAGCTTGATTTATTTGTAGCTAATAAATCACGGATGGTCTCATTGTAGATCTCCAACATGGACACCTGCAATGATTATAAAAACATAAGAAATACACATCATTTGTCCAACAATAAAACATTTTAGCAGTTTTGTGAGTTGAATATAAATTTGTCAAGAATAGAAATAGCCGAGATTATTCACCTGCAAATCATATTTCCAACCTTGCGCTTTCAGGGACTGCCTTGTCTCAAAAATCTGCTCTAATGAGCGAGGAATTAAACCCTTCTTCTCAGGGTTTCCAGGACTGCCCATCATGGTATATGTTTTACCTGAGCCAGTTTGACCATAGGCAAATATGCAAACCTAAAGGTAAAAGCAAAGTATGGTTAACTTTGTTGTAATAAATTTGTAAGAGATCAAGAAAGCATAATATAACACCAAATCAAAAAACATATGAGGTATTGAAATTTAAAACAGGGACATTGTTCTTCGCTTCCATGAAACTAGAAAAATTTTGTTTTTGAAGTGTTTCTGTAATCCATACTGAAGTGAGAACCAATTATTTGTTTGCTGTGATGCACATGTTATAGAGGAACAAAAAAAAAATAAAGAACATCCTTTGCCAGATAACATAGACATAACAGAATGCCCAAATACAAATAGTTGTCCTTCTAATAACATATTGCTTTCAGATATCACAATTAAAACTTATTACAATGAACGTGCATCAAGATAACAATATGAAAAGGAGCCATTGTGCATGAACAAGAATTCCATGGATCCAATGTAGCGATGCATTTGTGCATAGAACAAGAATTCCATGGATCCAATTAAGCGAACATAAGAAAATAGGTGGTTCAATTGGCTCATCTTATGCCATGGGAGCCAAATAGAAGAAGGGTTTAATTAGACAATCATCCAAGCTCAAAATTTTATCTTCTGATATCTCTATTAATGAATGTTAAGCCCCTTGGGTTTTCACGGAGGAAAAAAGAGAGATTGTGATAACTGCAAATGATTGTGAAATTAGTTATCTGAAATACTCACCTTATAGCCATCAAGTGCACTCTGAACAAGCTGGGATATCTCCACAAACACCTCTTCTTGAGCAGCGTCAGGGACAAACACTTTGTCAAACATAAATGAATGCTTTTGCCCTAGTAATAAAGAATATGCAAAAACAATCAGTGATCAAGATCTGATTTAAATATAACATGACAACAGTTAGCATTAAAGAACACTAAGTAAGTCTTCAATCTACCATTTTGCAACAAGTCAACTCCCCGTCCCATGGCTTCTGTAGATGTAGGGTAAGCAATGACTTTAGCATCTGCACTGGAACCTTCATCAGGTAATAAAGGCCGTACTCTGCAGAATACACGGATATTACCCTTGAGTTCCTGCAATACAAAAAGTAACAATTGAAATAAGTGATCCCAAATTTCATCATTGACAAACAAATCATTCTAAAGAAGGGTGCATAAATTAGTATGGTGTTTTTTTGGGGGAATTTTTTTTTTTTTTNCAACCCGGAAAAAAATTATAATTCATTATTAAAGGCATGTATGAAATTAGAAGGAGATAGAATTACCAGCGCAATTGATAGTCAAAATTATAGCAACTCCAATAAAAAATTCTTCGCAATTCAACTATATTTCTAGTAGTAATAGTAGAAGGAAAAGCATTTATTATTATTATTATTATTATTTTTTATTTTTTTTGTCATGCCATAGTTATAGAAGGGGAAGAGATTTACTTTGATAATAAACTGCTAATGTGATACAAGTTAATGGTGTTTAAGGTAGTCCCCTAACCCTAAGAAAATAAATTTGAGTCCCCAAAACCAAAATAAAACCAAACTTTAGTCACCTAAATAGTTATTAACTCATGAAAGACTTCTACTCTATAAAAAAAATTAAAATTAGAACTAGAAAAGAAGCACATAGTGATGACAAATACTTGTTCACTTCATTTAAAAAAAAAAAAAAATTTCACTGCCTTTGGAACAAGTTGTCTACACCTCATATCACATAGTTACCTGCTTTGAGCAGCCTTATCCAACAAATAAGCAACCTCTTTCGAACTACAAACATCAATCAAGGTAAGATCAGAGACGTGTGTGTTGCCATGTGCATCATGTTTGATAGTGTATTGTTTTCCAACACCATTATCAGGAAAGCTTGATTTATTTGTAGCTAATAAATCACGGATGGTCTCATTGTAGATCTCCAACATGGACACCTGCAATGATTATAAAAACATAAGAAATACACATCATTTGTCCAACAATAAAACATTTTAGCAGTTTTGTGAGTTGAATATAAATTTGTCAAGAATAGAAATAGCCGAGATTATTCACCTGCAAATCATATTTCCAACCTTGCGCTTTCAGGGACTGCCTTGTCTCAAAAATCTGCTCTAATGAGCGAGGAATTAAACCCTTCTTCTCAGGGTTTCCAGGACTGCCCATCATGGTATATGTTTTACCTGAGCCAGTTTGACCATAGGCAAATATGCAAACCTAAAGGTAAAAGCAAAGTATGGTTAACTTTGTTGTAATAAATTTGTAAGAGATCAAGAAAGCATAATATAACACCAAATCAAAAAACATATGAGGTATTGAAATTTAAAACAGGGACATTGTTCTTCGCTTCCATGAAACTAGAAAAATTTTGTTTTTGAAGTGTTTCTGTAATCCATACTGAAGTGAGAACCAATTATTTGTTTGCTGTGATGCACATGTTATAGAGGAACAAAAAAAAAATAAAGAACATCCTTTGCCAGATAACATAGACATAACAGAATGCCCAAATACAAATAGTTGTCCTTCTAATAACATATTGCTTTCAGATATCACAATTAAAACTTATTACAATGAACGTGCATCAAGATAACAATATGAAAAGGAGCCATTGTGCATGAACAAGAATTCCATGGATCCAATGTAGCGATGCATTTGTGCATAGAACAAGAATTCCATGGATCCAATTAAGCGAACATAAGAAAATAGGTGGTTCAATTGGCTCATCTTATGCCATGGGAGCCAAATAGAAGAAGGGTTTAATTAGACAATCATCCAAGCTCAAAATTTTATCTTCTGATATCTCTATTAATGAATGTTAAGCCCCTTGGGTTTTCACGGAGGAAAAAAGAGAGATTGTGATAACTGCAAATGATTGTGAAATTAGTTATCTGAAATACTCACCTTATAGCCATCAAGTGCACTCTGAACAAGCTGGGATATCTCCACAAACACCTCTTCTTGAGCAGCGTCAGGGACAAACACTTTGTCAAACATAAATGAATGCTTTTGCCCTAGTAATAAAGAATATGCAAAAACAATCAGTGATCAAGATCTGATTTAAATATAACATGACAACAGTTAGCATTAAAGAACACTAAGTAAGTCTTCAATCTACCATTTTGCAACAAGTCAACTCCCCGTCCCATGGCTTCTGTAGATGTAGGGTAAGCAATGACTTTAGCATCTGCACTGGAACCTTCATCAGGTAATAAAGGCCGTACTCTGCAGAATACACGGATATTACCCTTGAGTTCCTGCAATACAAAAAGTAACAATTGAAATAAGTGATCCCAAATTTCATCATTGACAAACAAATCATTCTAAAGAAGGGTGCATAAATTAGTATGGTGTTTTTTTGGGGGAATTTTTTTTTTTTTTTGAAATAGACGTACCAGTATGGTATTGTGCAACTTTTTACGTAATTTCTCTCCCTCGACAAGTTTCACTTCTGCATCCGCTAAACGATTTCGTAAATCACAAATTTCAATATTTTGCTCTTCAAATTGCTTTCTTGTTTCCATTGCAGATAAATCGCTCAACTACATGTGATAGTTGACAATATCATATCAATTCAAGATTTATATGGCAACCACGGGCTTAAAGTTGTACTTGAAAATGAACAAAATCAATGCTTACCTGCAATTTCTTGTGTGCGGCTGCCAATTGATCTTGTAATGTCCTAACCAGGTCACTCTGTGTCGAGCACTTGGCCTGCTAAGGAAACAAGAGTGTGGAAGTGTGAGAACTTAATAAATGCAATGCATCCAACAAGGCAGCAAAAAGAGTCAACATCATAGACCTCTAATTCATTTGATTTCATGGTGAGGGAATCCAGCTCGGAAACAGATCTGCCGGTGAAGTCTTTGTACTTGGCTACTTCATCTGTCAATGTGTTTACTTGGGACAGCTGGCGATCACGATCATCCCTAACCTGTTGAAGCTCTGTCCTAAGGCACCCCACCTCACTGATTAAAGCCTCCTTTTGCTTGACAGCCTCTTCTTGAGATGCCTATGAACATTATCCAATATCCATGCAAGAGCACATAAGCCACTTAGAATCTGACAGTCTTACTTCTTGCAATATTAACAATTTAACATCTTGCAGAAAACCAAAGGGGTAATGTGCTCATAATAGACCCAGGCTAGTATATGAATATGAGTCAAAAGACCTACAAGTTTCAAAAAGGTCTACCAATCATAATGGCTAAAAATCATCTGCACCAAATCCCACCCTCGCATAGGCAAAGGGATAAAGAAAACCCTAAACTTTAAGCAGAGAATATTTACAAATTAATTAGAAAAAATGCAGATTACTATTGGCAGCAACCATTACATGTAAATACTTCAGGTGAAATAAGCTTACATCTAAGACTTTAGACAGAAGTACTAACTCCTAAATCCTGATCAACAAACACTCAGTTCATGACTATAAAGTACAAGTTCTAGAAACTCAAGATGTAGGATTCCTAATAAGTTACGTATTTGACCAATACGATGCAAGCCAATAATTTCACCTATAGGCCGGAGAAATTTTTCCTCAACACAAAATAGTGAAACCCTTTACTCTTTAGTGGCTAGGAGAATTGAGACCACATATCATAATAAAGGAAATTAGGGGCCAATGTGAAGCAGGCAAGACCTCCCAATTCACAGATAAGCCAACAAACAAGGTATTATAGATTATCACACCACAGCTTCCATGTATATAGATCAGATCATCAGAATAATATGCGGGCTGTTATTAAATATCAGGTGCACTCACCTTGGATGAAGTCAACTGCTCTTGCAATGAACTGTATTGTCCCTTCAAAGTGCTAAGATTTTCAGCTGCAGAAGCTTTCTCACTCTCAACCCGTTTCAATGTCTCATTGGCAGTAGAAAGTTCCGTTTGAAGTTTGCTGTTGTATTGCTGCAAACTGGTATTGTAATCCTGCAATCTCTTATACATGTCGTTAAGAGAAGCTATCTGCAGAACACACGACAAAGATTCAGAAAAATTGTAAGTTGATTATTCGAAAAACAAAATTCTTGTTTGTTAGGAAATCTGTAAGCTGATTATTCGAAATACAAAATTCTTGTTAGTCAAACTCAATATATATAGAAACCTCTTGCACATTTTGTCAACTACCTTTTGATTAGAAGTTTGCTGCTCTATTCGAACTTTTTCAAGGTCTTCAGCCAAGGAAGTTTGCAACTTTTCTGCAGCTACTTTCGCCTCTTTTTCCCTCGACAAGTCATCCATCACAGCCTAAACATCAAGACCAAACTTTAAAATTTAATTTACTAACAAAGAAAAGCAATAAACCCTTGTTTAATAATTCAATTTTGGCCTCACCAGCTTATCTGATTCTTCTTTTGCACATTTATCCTGCAACAAACTGTAGTTCTTTCTCAACTCCATGATGATTGCATTTAATTCTTCCTCCTTGTTTTGCATTAGCATCTCTAAGAAATCAAACACCCAATTCGTATCAAACAAATTGTACACCTTTAAAATGCTTACACAATCCCACCTAACATAGTAAAATTATAATCAAAAAAATTACCCATCTCCGAGCATTGTCTGTCTGCTGCTTCCAGCAATTCCCTGTGATTTTCTTGCTCCATAAGATACCCTCCTTCAACCTCTTGGAACCATCTTATACAAAGCCGAAGTCTTCGTATGTAGTCCATCATTTGATCACATCTCTCCTAAAGTAATCCAAAAATTACCAAAAAATTACAAACAATGAACCCAAAATTAACTACTCACACATACCGAATAAAACCCAAAGCTCAAATTATTACAGCAAGACCACCAAAAACCAAGTAAGACAATCATGAACTAACCAATTTCAAAAACAAATCAAAAATGTGATCCACAACTTGTGATCCCTATTTAACCTTAAAAAAACACACGACATCTCCGACAGTAACACAGAAAAACTAAATCGGTCAGACAATAACACAGCATAAACTCCATTGATTCAAACACAAATGTAAATATAACTGAAACCCACAAGTTTGTTTCTCCTAACATAACATTTAAATTCAAATTAAACCCAAAACAGTCATCAACTCAATAAATTCAAATGAAAATTCAAATAAACCCCACAAGCTACCATACCCATTTCATCTTAACTAAAAACTGAATTTCAACAGTCTAAAAATCTACAATAAACTTAAAAAAAAAAAAAAAAAAAAAAAAAAAAAAAAAAAAAAAAAAAAAAAAAAAAAAAAAAAAAAAAAAAAAAAAAAAAAAAAAAAAAAAAAAAAAAAAAAAAAAAAAAAAAAAAAAAAAAAAAAAAAAAAAACAAAAAAAAAAAAAAAAAAAAAAAAAAAAAAAAAACAAAACAAAAAAAAAAAAAAAAAAAAAAAAAAAAAAAAAAAAAAAAACTAATTTCAACAAATTTCAAAAGAAATTGAAAATTGAGCATACCCCAGTAACCCCACAAACATAAATGAAGCAAACACAAAAACTAAATCAATCAAAATCACATGAAATAAAACAAAACAAACAATCACAAACTTTACACATTAAATTTAAAAAAAAAAACCCTAACAACCAAAATTCCTTTATTCATGTTTAACTATAATTAAACTTGTTCTTGGTTTTCATCCTTCATTCAACAAAACTTCAACATCCTCCTTGGTAAACTCAAGCCCCCCGCCATCAGACCCGGCATTACTTCCGGGTGCGCTTGGCGGGGGCTGCCGGGTATGATTCCCTCCTACCATTACCATACCATTACCATTGCCATTAACAGTGAATACGGCTGCCGTGGCCGAATACCGCCGTTTGATCTGGGACCACCATTATTCCGCTACTTCTCCTTTGCTCCAAACTCTCAACACCACCGTTGAACTGATTTTGTAGCTTCATCATCTTAATAATATCATCTACTACCACATATACATTTCTAACAACACATACAAAAAGTTAAATAAATATAAAAAATTGGGTATAATTTGTTGCTTTCATAATTAAAATTAATAATAATAGTCATAATTTATATTTATAATATGACAATAATAGACAACCATTTTTTTTATTTTTTAGCCATTTATATATTTTTAGCCATTGTTTTGAAGAATTCAATCGTCATTATAATGAAAAATACACAAAATTTAATCAAAACTTTAAATTTAGACTGATTTTTTTATAAAGTTTGAATCTTTAGTAAATTGAACACTTCAACAACCATGATATTGAAATTACTTGGTTTAAATATTTAAAGATTGCATAATCATTTGTAATTTGGACATTTCTGTTGACAGTTTCTAATATTAAAAAAAAAAAAAAAAAAAAAAAAAAAAAAAAAAAAAAAAAAAAAAAAAAAAAAAAAAAAAAAACCCAGAAAATTGCTATAAATATTACATATAAATTAGCTCAGTAAGTTTAAATTTTTTATTTAAAGCATAAAATGGGTAATATCAGTAAATTACTATATTAATTAATGAATTAAATTAAAGATTGTTGAGTAAATTAAAAAGTAAAATAGGAAATAGAAGAAATGAAGAAAATAAACTTACAAAGTGGGATTAGCAGAGGGAGTAGACGTGAGAAGGAAGAGGAAGTACAGAAGAACAAAAGAAGCAGAGAGAAAAAAAAAAACAGAGAAGAGAGAGAAAGTGAAGTTTGAACTTTTAGGAAGAGAGAGAAAAAAATAGAAATAAAAAATTAAAAAAAGGGGGTAAAAAAGCTTTTTACTATTTTATGGTTGGTGGGGCCATGGATTGTATTCAAAGCAATCATGTGAATCCTAACCGTTGCTTATTTGAGTAGCAACTAGCAAACAACACTGGCTCATACAAAAGTAACAAAACTATCAATAAAAAAAAAAAGTAACAAAACTATAAAAAAAATATATATATATTTTAAAAATGAAAACTCCTTACATTGGATATAAAAATTATTAACTTTAGGATAATAAAATTGAGTTTACTATTGAAGTATAGAGTAATAGAGTATGACTACTTCAAGACCTCAACGTTAATTATCCATTAATCCGTTTAGTTCAGTTCAGGTCTTTTCTTATTTTGCTATCTATTAATCCTTCATTAAAAAGTTTCAATTCAGATCGGTTCAGATCAGTTCATCTATTTTCATCTGACGTAAACAGACCCTAATAGTCTCCGTAAATGCAGAACATAACTTAATTTATCAGGTTATCATGACATTTCACTCAACAAAACCGTTATATTTAGAGCTAGATTTGAACTTATAACCTCTTTTAAATCAAAGTCATGTATTTATTATCTCAATTACTCTGTAACTTTTTTTTCAATGATTTCACTGTTTAAATAATAGTATATATTGTTTTCATTTATTACGTAAATTAAAGGTTAATTTTTTACGTAGTATTTTTACCTAGGTACATATTAAGTGATAAAATTAAAAAATAAAAAAAAAATACCCATGGGAACGCTCGTACCGATGAGTTGGCAAAAGAAGTTGAAAATTCATTTGAAAACACAAAAAAAGGGAAACTAAGAAATCAAGGGAGTAATACAATTTGTAACATTGGATTTTATTGTATATTAAGGTTCTGTTTATTTCAGCTTAAAATCCGTTCAGCTTAATTCAGTTCAATTCAGCTCCGTTCAATTCAGTTCAACGCTTCCCTTATTTTGCTATTCATTAATCCTCCTTAACAAAAAACTTTTAGCTCAATTCAATTCAGTTCAGCTATTTTCAGTTAAAGTAAACAGACCCTAGTACTTGGTTAGCTCACTTCTCGAGTCGAATAAAACATTCTAACTTATAAATTATACTCCCTCCATTGCCATTTATTTAATACGTTTTTACTTGCACATCAGCACATAAATTAAATAATACACTTTTTTTACTTTAAATATCTTTTATTGTGTATATGTAAAAATTATAATAATTGAATATTAATAACGTAGTAATTGAGACCCTATATAATTATGTTATGTTGTATATATCGAAAGTAATTTTAAATATTCATTTATCTTATAAATAGTATCAAGACTCCAAATATATGACACATTTAGGAACGAAGGGATGAAATTATAAATTAAATTATATTGTTACAATTTTTTCTTGTTAATATGAGAAGTTAACCCAATAAGTAATCACCCCACGAATAAAAAGAAAAAAAAGTGAAATAGTAATGATATTATTTTTAAAGCTAAATTTGTTCTACCACAACAAAAATTATGAACAATTCGCATTAAACAAGACCAAAATTTTTAAATAAGTGCAACTTACACAATAAATTATAAAATTGAGAGATGTGAAAGGCAGTAAAGCATTGTTAATATTATCTTTGGATAATTATTTTTAAGGGAAAGTAAGGGAGGGGAAAAAAGGAATGAAGAAAAGAAGCTCCATTTTCCTTTCAAAACTCTCCAATTTTGGATAGATAGTGTTTATTAAAGAAGGGAAAATAGATTTCTCCCATTCCCTCCCCCTCCTTTCCCTAACTAATCATCCAAACAAGGGAGGGTTTGTCTCATTTCCTTTTCCTTCCTTCCTTTTCTCCCTATTTTCTTGTATCGAAATAAAACGCAAGTGAAAGAAGGAAAATTTATTAATTTATCAACCAAAGATTGTCACCAATGATATGTTTGGAAGTCTAATTCTATTGTCAATTATCTAACAGAAAATATATAAAGATTTCAAGTACTAAACTAAAATTATTGTATTATCTCTCATATTAATCTACATGCATGTTCCACATCAATCGGTATTAGATAGAATGATAATATGAGTAGTTTTAAGGATCTGTTTACTTCAGCTGAAAAAAGTTGAGCTGAACTGAAAGTTTTTATTATGGATTAATGATTAGCAAAATAAAAGAAGAGTCGAACTGAACCGAACGGGGGCCGAATCGAACTGAGTTGAACTGAACTGATTTTAAGCAGAAGTAAACAGGCCCTAAGTGGCAACTTGTAGTTAGTATTCGGTATTTGAATTGAGCTGATTAACATTTCATAGTTGATAGAGTATATAAACTATTCTTGGGCTTCAACTATCCGTTTTAGATTTTGGTTGAATTGGGTTGTCTAATATGGTATCAGAGTCCGCGTAACACAAAGGTCACGAGTTCGAATCTCATCCACCCCTCCATTCAAAGTGGAAGGCGTGACAGAGTATATAACCTATTTTTGGGCTTCAACCATCAACTTAAGTTTTTGATTGAAAAAGTCTTCGAATAATAGTATTTATAAAATTTAATTAGAACTTGTATCCAACTATTTGACCAGAGAGTACTTTTATTCATTACACCTCAAATCAACAAATTTGTACTTCCATGAATCCATTAAAAAGAATCATGAATCCATTAAAAAGAATCAAAGGTGTAGTTTTACCACTTTTACGTGCAAATGTATAATACTCGTACATGACATCCTAAGGTGGTGTTTAGCTCGTCAATCGTCATCTATGTAGAGATGAAGACACATCATGATCATGAGCTTTGTAGAGAAAGACACATCCTTTGATAAATTGAGTATTTCAAATTACAATTTGCCGTATAAGAACGTTGCACATGCACACTAATAACAATTAACAAGCAAAAAGGAAGAATTGTAATTTGAAATTTGAATTAACTCCTCTCTTTCATCTTCATTTTTTCCCCCTTTCTATAATAGAAAGAAAAACTCCAATCAACTGAACTACCTCTCACCTCAATTTTTTTTTAATACACTGTACAACAAAGTTGGAAAAAAAATAGTAAATTTATATTAGTCGTACTAAGGGTATGTTTACATTTACCGAAAACAATTAAACTAAATTGAACTGAACTTAACTTAAAGTTTTTAGTATGGATCAGCGGTTTTAACTTTGAATTATCGTTATTGATAGTGTATATTATATGAAACAAAAATTAGTACTACGTTTTCATATGTAGTAGTGTCATATTTTTGTAAATAGTACTCCACTTATGTGGAAGCTTAATATTTTTGTAAATGATAATTCACTTATATTTTGTTACAATTCCTGAATGGTAGTTTCATAAAAAAAATTTGTGAAAGTTATAGCATAATAAATAATTATATATATACATATATATATGAAACAAAAAAGAATAAATAATTAACGTTTCAAAAATATATTATGAATAGACTAATAATATTATGAACAAAATAAAGCCATATGCAAAATAACACTAATAAAGTTAACACGCATCAATGATATTATGAACAAAATCAAGCCAAGTACAACATAATGATAATATTATGAATACAATTACTACAGAGTATGAACAACATAATATATATGAACAAATAATATTATGAATAAATAATATTAGAAATAAATAAATTAGTAAAATAAAAGAAAAGTTGAACTGAACTGATTGGAATTAAACTAAAAGAACTAAATCGATTGAAGCCGAAATGAATTGAACTTAGTTGAAATGAAATGAACTGAAATAATTAAGCTAAAATAAATAGGTTCTAGTAATATCCTATATATATAAACCAGTATTCTAATTTATAAATATTATAACTATAATTCAAATTACATTATATTGCATAATTTTATAGCAATACTTATATAGTTGAAACATTAACTGTTCACATTGAATAAAAAAAATCTTATGTTGATGATTGTTTATAATACGATTTGTAGTTTATTTGTATTTTAAAAGTAATTATAATCAGTATAATTTATTTTTAAAAAGTTTATATTATAATATATAATATAATAACATCAATTATTTATTTATTTATTTATTTCATTCATCCATTATTTTACACATGTAAATAAATATAATTTTATTGACAGTTAATTTCTAGAATAGGTGATGCCCTGATCATGATATTTAATGGGTGAAGAATGCGTTAGTTCTCAGTTTGTTAGAGTTACCCTCATGATTTCATAAGATTATATATCAATTTCTTATGTACCCAGGGGCGGGGTTAGAATATTGTTCTTGTGCTAATTTTATATATTGGCCCTTAATTATATCTTGAGAAATTTTTTTGAGGTGCAATTTGGAGAAAATATATAGTACTCCATATTGCAAAATCCCAAACAGAAAAAACTATTCATTAACTTTTAATAAAAATTATACAATCCTCCGTATTTGAAAAAACCCAAAGATAATGAATTTAACAATGACATAGAATTAAAAGCAAAGGAGAGAAAAAAGATACATAATTAATGAATTCTTCTGTTTTATTTTTCATGGAATCACATGGGAAAGATAGATGTTGGTCTTTGACTTTAAAAGCCACAAACAACACTTTATGTAATTTTATTATTGTTATTGATCACAATTTCATCACAAGTAGATTAGTGATTCTAATGTAAGTTATCCTTGAAGAGTTGAAGTTCCAAGATCGAACCTTGCTACATCATTTTTTAAACTATAAAAGGTTGGTTCGTATATGAGTGTCATGAATAATGTCATGTAAGTGCCACGTGAGCATTTACGTGGAAGCTTCGCATGGCGGGTTGTCAAAATGCATTTAGTTTTTTAATATACAATAGTTAATAGTTGATTAAATTAGACACAAATTTGTGGTTTTTGTTTTAGTTATTGATACTCCATAGTATAGTTTAAATAGCGTACCAATGTAATACTTTGTGGATTTATTATATCTCTTGTGTAAACTATATATCGCTATCAATTCTCTTCTCAATTAAATATTGTGTTATATTTTATCATATTGTCAAATTTTTCATTTTATGTTTATGATTCCATTCGGAGAATGCAAATAGCATACGTAGCATTTCTTTTCAAATTTACTTTTATATCCTATAGTTCTAGGAGTATCCATAGACCATATATAACCATTTCTCTTTTATTTTCCTTTTTACAGATAAAAAAAAACATTTAGGGGGGAAAATGTTGGCAAAATTTGTTATAATGGTTGTTGTTGTACTTATTAAGGCCTGTTTACTTCAAATAAAATCAGTTCAGCTCAGTTACGTTCAGTTCAGGTTTTTTCTTATTTTGCTACTCATTAATCCTTCATAAAAAACTTTCAGTTCAGTTCAGTTCAATTCAATTCTGTTCAGCTATTTTCAGCTGAAGTAAACACACCCTTAGTAAGTATTTCAATTATTAGTATGTATAAATTTATGACTTGTGAGCCATTTGAATTATTAAATGTTAAATCCATTATTGGATGAAAAATAGTTAAATACTAGTACTCTATAATACAATGAAACAATAAACTTGTATTGTGAAAATGAATTATCAAAAATGCAAAGAACGCAAAAATCAAAATGAAAGTACTCCATAGGAAGAGGAATAATCAATTTAGGATGTCAAGAGTACTCCAGACTCGAGAGTGCACACAACGTATTTTGGAGTAGTAACTAGCATATTGGTCCGTGTGTTGCCTCGGATGTTACTTTTTATTTAATTTTAATGTGTACATTTAATTTTTAGTCTTGTGAAGATTATTAAAATAAAAACACTAACCTCTCATTTACTTAATGAGTAAAGAGAATATAGATAATATAATACTATGTAGGCATTTAAATCACTAAAAAAAGGTTAGTTAAGATGGTACATGCTTGAATTCGATTTGTAACAAGTTATGGGTTCAAGTCTAGCTCCAAGCGTAATTTGTTTTTGTTAGTGGCATGACATGTTTACGTAACTTCCTTTACTTCAGCTGAAAATAGCGGAACTAAATTAGATAATTTAGGTTGTTAAGTAGATAAAATTAATTAAACACACCTAATCCGAAATTCCAAATAGTGTGAATCAATTGTACTAGTTCGCTCGCTCTCATGTGCAGTTGACTAGTCAAGACTCTAGTCGATAGTTTTATACTATTTGGTCAACACAAACTAAATTATATGGTCAAATCTTACTATGATAAAATAATAACAAGCACATAGTTACATACTTATATTACTACTCGTAATATTGTTTTTTTTTTTTTTTTTTGGAAACCAAAGATTAGAATATATAGTACTCATACATACCTATTAAATAATATTGAAGTCTTCTAGGCTAACAACATTATCTGTCGAAACTAAGACCAAATTGTATTAAACATTACATATATTTTTTTAATAAAATGAGTGCCAAAAGTGTGCTTCTTAATGTGGAGCAAAATGAAAAAACGTGTTAGCATTACAAATTTACAATGTGAAGCAAGTGTGTTAAAGACTAAAACATGAAACATGAAGGCATGAATTTGGCTCCTTTAATGTCTTTGAATTGATTTGTTGGAGCCAATTATGTCACTTACATTCTGTGGATTCTGTCAGACTCCCTCGAATCTCTGCACTATCCCAAAATTGATTTCTTTTACACTAATTCTAAACATATCAACATGAGTCATCTATGTTGTTGGAAGTAATTAATGGATAATAACGAATATTATCTAGAAATACTAATTGGTTGTGGCGTGCCGAAAATCACTGGTGTAAAGTTGAATTTGTTCTACACTCGTAAATATGGCCTCTTGGCAATTGACTACCAAGGATACACGGCCTTCACTTCGATAGTGTACAACAAAAGAGAGATTTGAGAACTTGTTAGAGGACCATCTCAACCAAAAGTTTAAGCTAGTGTGGATGCAGCATAGGCCCCTAATATCCTGTGCTTAATATTTCCACTTAAAAATGAGGGGTGGATGAGATTCGAACCCGTGACCTTTGTGCCACGCTGGCGCTGATACCATATTAGAGGACCATCTCAACCAAAAGCTTAACCATGATGGTTGAGGCCCATATACTCTATCAGAACTCAATCAAACAATGTCCAAAAAAGTGTTTAGTATTTTAGAGAAGCAAAAGTATTTCATGAATTTTCAAAGCCTATGGAAGATCAGAATGGATACCTTTATGTTGTAAACTGGATTTGGAGAAGAATGCAAAAGAGTAGGAAACAGAAGGTTGTCAAAACTGGTTATAATTAAAGGCATAATACATGACAAGAACCTGATTAAACAAAACGAGTACCTGATTAAAGGCATACGAGATTTAGGTTTGACAAATTAATTGTACTGAGTATGTGATATGCAATTTCAATGTTCACTTAATGATGTAAATTTCAGGTAGATGACTAGATGCAGATGTGCAGTGTATACGAAAATCGTTAAACAAAAGGAGTACCTGATTAAAGACTTTAAGATATATAGTATCCATAAATACTTGGATGGTATTCAAACCAAACTATAGGACATCCAATAATTGGGACGTTTGAAGAGTTTTGCTCAAACTCTAATTGAGTAATTAATCACAAATAGTAATTATCTATCTAAAAACATTCCACCTCATTTTGGTAAAGCTAACGAACATGTGAACTCTAGTTGCAATTAGCACAAAGTCTTTAATATATTGACTTGAAAATTAATGAGTTGGTACTTCAGATCAATTCTTACTACTTATTATGTTATGATTTTACTCTTTAACCTTTTCTTTTTATGTAGCTTCTTCCTCACCTCTCTTTATTATCTTTCTCCCCTTATATGCCAAACGTGTTTCAGTGAATTATCGATATGGAAAAGCAGATGATTAGATGACCTCTCTTCCGTGTTCCTACGTACCCACACACTTGCTCGGAATTTACTTTCTATATTTTCTTATAATCAATCTAAATTTATATCGTCTCATCGATCTCTTGTACATACATTATTCAAAACGTTAAATGATTAGAGTCGCCGTAAGCATTATTGATGGAAAGAAATGAGTAGCTAATGGCCCTACTTAGAAATTATCCGTTACTTGTTAGAGGTTAGATGATTGAGTCAATTAATTTGACTAGCTGTTTGTATTAGCTTATATGACTAGTTGATTATATATTAGTTGTTTGAGTAAAAAGATTTTGGTAAATAATTGCTCGATATTAGTTGTTTAAGTAAGTGTTTTATCTAATTAGAAAGTTAAGCTAAAAGCTCCTATGATTTTGAAAATGAGTTTTTCATCCCAAAAACTCTTTTCCAAAACTCTACTTATCAAACACTCTTATTAACTTTATTTTAGATGGTCAAACTTTGCTTTTCCCTCGGCCTCCAACCCCAAACAAATCCAATATTACGAGACAAAGAGAGTAGTAAATTACTGGTTAACAACTTAAGTTATTATATAATCATTTAAGGTATACTCTTTACCTAAACAAAATATCTAGTAACAATCATAAATTCCGCATCAAAAACAAACCTTTTTGGAATGGTTCCTAACTTCCTATATATATATTGATTGATGTTAACATGTTGGCTGTCTTAGGTATTGGGGCCATTTTAGAAGATCTAAACTTAGGTTTTAGTTTGGCAAATTCAATGTCAAATTGATTGGCCAGCTTTAGGACTTCTTTTATCTTTTTTTCTACTACGTAACGTGCTACCACATTATGGAACAAGATGTGCACGTAGCTTAGAGTGTGGACATACAGGTATACAATTGATACAACTATACAAGATTGTGATTTGTGAATTTGTGAATTTGTGATTTTTGGCTACAAGCCTACAATCCCATTTTGTGCCCATCTCTTGGTTTTATTGTTCTGTTCCCTAGGCACATACATCCGTATAGCTAAGAGGTGATAAAGGCAGTTTGATTAATATCTATGTAATCTATTGTAACTTATCACGCTAATTATCACTTGATGACAATCGAAGCCTAATTAGGATTCGGTGACACATGAAATTATCATTATTAAGAAAATTAATAGTCAAGTGGATATTATCATATTCATATTGACGAGCAGTTTAAAAAATTTATCATCAATTCATCACCTACGACGTGATTGCATCTTGTAGTTCATTGATGCGATGTATCGAGTTTAGTTTATGGACTTTCTAGTAATGTAATTATAGACATTAATGGTAAAATAATGCTTCTTATATTTGTGACAATGTGCTTATTGACATACATACATTGTAACATTGAGACAGAAAGCAACAATAGTACAAGTAGTGCATCGAATGAAACTAACAAATTTGCTGAGACTTGCGACGTACTTCATGTATTGATGTCTCGTGTTTAAGATCACATAAGAGATATGTTTGCTAATGAAGGACATTGTCTCTAATGTCGATAAAAAATTCGTGCAAGTGATTAACAATCTAAGCCCAAAATGATTAGCGGCAAGAAATTAAGGTTAAAAGAATTTAAGGTACGAAAAACACTATAAAAATCTCAAATGTATATAACAAGACCAACATATGCAAGTATTATTGCACAGTTGCAATAGAGTACTTCTACAAATAGAAAGCTCTATGTTGAATTATATATGAGGTATGGAAAAATGGGCAAATGCACATTTATATCTTATATTCTCGTGTAGAGTGTGTTTTCTTTGCAAGATTACAATGAAATTGATTGAATTAGAATTAATTGTAATAGACTATTATGCAACAAAGATGTTAACAAAATATGTCATTATATGTATTATCTTTGGTTCAAAATAAATGTAACAATTTAATTTTTTAATATTTATAAAAATTACCCAATTGTTGAATATATTTTGAACCACATATGGTAGCAAAGATGTCTAATAACACATCATAATGTACACGCATTTTATAATTTTGAGTTGTAACATTTTTATTACTAATGTAAAAATACTTCGTATGTGTTGAGAAAATAAACCCACATGTGAGTCCTACATTGAAGAATAAGAGGGAGAATGACTAACATATAAGCTTAGAGGGCTACTCCTCATATTACCAATTGGTTTTATGATGGAACCCCATTGGGCTTATGTGTAGTCATTCTCTCCTCCAGTGTAGGCCTATGCCTATGCCTAGGCCCAATAAAATTTGTCATGGTATCAGAGCGGACGATCCTGGTCCATTATCCATCCCATAAGGGACGGCCCAAAAGATGCAAGATATAAGGTGTTTAAAGACTTGGCAGCCGAAGAAAGAACGCTCAATTACGATGTTTATGACCTATCCAAATTGCGGAATATAGATGGGCTCACATGTGAGGGGGAGTGTTGAGAAAATAAACCCACATATGAGTGCAAAATATATTTATATTGAGTCTGTTCTATTTAATTTTTAGAATCTCTTTTTCATCAAAATAAAGTTTAAAAAGTTTCCGATAAATTATGGCAACTATGTAATTATTATTATTATTATTATTATTAAAATATTTGGATATTTAATTGCTGTGTATTCATTTTATCTGATCTTATTTTTGAGAAAAAAAGTTCATATATGACAACATATACTCCGTACCATATATTTTATGTTATCACTAATTATCTTAATTTCCCATAGTTTACTTGATCCCTTATTTTATTTCAATTCTCATCTATCCATTACAATGAAAACCAAAATTAAAAAGTAAAAATAAAAATAAAAATAAAAATTAGTAATCATCTTTTGTCTAGTCTATAAAGTTAGTTACAATTTACATTATGAATCCATTAAATTTTATCATATTAAATTAAAAATGGCTACATTATTGAAATAATGGTTAATTGCACTTTTGGGCTGTATGGTGCTACATGGAGCATTGGAGCATCATACACGAAACAATTTTGTACGTTTCTAATGATGATTCCAACTAAATAATGAAATTTAAACATACTTTTTACTTAGTTAAACAAATATATTAAAGGTGGTTGAGAACTAATTTCTCTTGTAGACAATGATGAATAATTATATATGCTAGCAATTCATTTTAATTTCTAGTTAAATATGCATTATTACTTTATTAGTTGCTAAAAAAGCCCATGACGTTAGCAAACTCAATATGTATGAATCATGATTTTGATTGGGATGATTACCAAACAAGCCCTGCCCCTGATGAGGGTTTGCTTCGAGTTGGCCCAAAGTTGAAGAACTAGTTTTTGATGTTAGGATGCTTTAACAACCAAGTACACCTACTAACCTACTAACCTACTCAATGATATTTAATGGACAAGGTGAACTTAGATTAAGTGTATTTATGTTGTTAACTCAATCATTAAGGTTGATGTAGGTAATTGATGAGTTTGTTTTTGTCACCTAAAAGTGAAGCTCTGCCGCCACTGAGTCTATCGACGATATTCAGTCTTCGAAACTGAGTCGTATGACGACTCAGTCTTCGCCGGTTATTCCAAATTATTTAAACATCCGTAGAGTGTAAATTTGACTTTTGATATTATTGTAGCTCATGAAACAAAAACCTTTTACAATTATAAATTTATGATTTATAAACTTTTTACTTGTGTGAGAAAAAAGTCTAAGGCTGTGTTCTCTTCACGGGATTTGGCTGGAATAGAATGGATGGGATGTGATTAAAATGGATTAGAATGGATTGTCGGGATTAGAATGGATTAGAATGGATTGCCGGGATTAGAATGGATTGCCGGGATTATTATTATCATTAGTTATTAATATTTTGTAACAATGGTAATTATTTTTTAACATTGAAATTATTATTATTATTATTATTTCCAAATAAAAAAAAATTGCCTGTTGATTTCAGCTTAATTTCAGTTTGATTCGATTCGGCTCTAATCAATTCAGGTCAGTTTAGCTCCAATCAATTTGTCGTCAAATAGTTGTGAAAAGATAATGAAATGACATTGTTCATTGCATGAACAGGCAAGTACTATCTAGTGGACTCTGGATATTCAAATACTACGGGATACTTGAGTCCATATCTTGAAAGAGGCGTGGGACTTCACACTCATGAATTTCAAAATGGTGGTCCTCCAGATGGAAAATTAGAGAATTTTAATTACCGACATTTGTCATTACGAAATGCAGTTGAAAGAATTTTTGGAGTATTGAAAAAAAGGTGGAAAATTTTAAGAATGATGTCACAAGGAAGAAACATATCAATTGGCTATAATTGTGGTAACATGCACTTTACATAATTTCATTCGATTAGACAAGTTAGGTATTCCAATTTCTCATGGTTCCCAAAATATTGAACGTATAGCTGATTTAGATTTTACTAATCCGACACGAACAATGTTAATGCGAGACATTCGTGCAAATATTGCAGATGAAATATGGCAAGATGTGTGTGCTGGAAATATGAGGTTCCAAGATGATGATGATATAGAGGAGGAAGAAATATACGAGGATAATTGAAGCACTTCTTTATCTACTTGTAAGGATATTGTATCTACAGTAAATTATTATGTAACAAAAATGTAGTAAAAAAAAAAAAGCAAATTTGTTATGAACATTATTGTGTCGTCAAGATTTAAATTTTCAAGAGTTTAATTAAGAATTTAATTTTAATTAAGATTTAAATTTTCAAGAATATATTGTCGGGATTAGAATAAATTGCCGGGAATGGAATGGATCGGGATTGTAATCCCGTGAAGAGAACAGAACCTTAAGTTTTTATCAACAAATAAGACGATATATTCCTTATAAGATAATGTGTAGCATAATAAAGTGTGCAACTCATTTCACATGCTTTATAATGATATTAGTAAATCATAAATGTAATTGTTGGAAACATATTTTAAGTCTTTAAGCTATGTTGCAGTATGGATTTAAAAAAATTTAAAAGTCTTAAAGTGCAATATTTTCCAGAATAAAAGAAAATGGAGATGCGGGGTATCGATCCCCGTACCTCTCGCATGCTAAGCGAGCGCTCTACCATCTGAGCTACATCCCCAATAGTTAATTAATCAGCCATCAGATTTTATTTAAATTTTATATTTATTTGCTTTCATTAACCTTTTCGTCTCCTACAGTCCTACTCTCCCCTTGCCGCCTTGCGTTCCTTATTCTTTCCGTTCCTCTTCTATAATAATTAGTTAATTAGTAAAATGTATTAAATGTATTAATTAGTTAATTTTACTACTTTTTCGTTCTTTTACTTATGTTAAATGTATTAAGGTCAGCCGCCACGTTATAAACGAGGCTCATGTACTTGCCATTTCCTGTTAATAAATAAAATTGTTTCAATGTCAAAAAAAAAAAAAATTAGTTAATTACTACCCTCTTAGCACAATAGTTGCAATAAATATTCTTTACCATATTTAGTCAACATTTTGGTGTGCAATGACTTTTATATTCATACTTTATTATATTATGACCCCACTTTATTTTCCCTTAATAAAAAAAAAATTATTCATAAACTTAGCTTACTTAAGCTTAAAAATTCAGTTTAGTTCCGATCTTCTTTTATCTCCTCCCTTTGATCCTGTTGAGGATCTTGATGACTGGATAAGCCAAAAGTTGCAAATAACAGCCAGTACTGCCCTCTAGAACACCTTGTTTGCAAAACTGTGCTGGAAACTGTGGGGAATAGGAGGAATGAATGTGTGTTTAAAATAAAAGATACCCCTCACTTGCTTAGCAGTTTTACTATTCTCATAATCCACCAGCTAATAAGGACTTCTATATTGTAGTGGATGCCTCCTTTTTCCAATAATCTATGACTGCAGGGTGTATTGCGTTGGTTCTTGTTATTAAAACACAGGACAATGGGAGGGTGGTTTTTGGTGTTGCTTTAATTGTAATGATGCTTTATCTGCTAAAATCATTGCTATTTTTGTAGCCATAACTGAAAATTCTTGGACACAGGCCTATATTTTGAGTGGTTGTAAAACACCAACACAAGGTCTACATTGCACTGTTAAGTATCTTGTCACCCAACATGCTAACCTTCTCAAGGTTTGCAGGAAAGCCCTTTGGGAGCAGCCCTACATGCTCCGCCAGTTTGTCACCCAAGAGAATGTGAAAGTGCAGGACTTTCAAGCCAAATCAGTCGAACATGCATAGGAGTGTTCACCGGTCCAAAACCCGACCGGACCGAAGACCGTTTTTTTAAACTTAAGAACCGGAAACCGGCCCACTCGTTTTCAAGACTCGAACCGGACCGGATCGATAAAATCGGTTCAAACCCCGGATCAGACTATGATGGACCGGTTAATAATTTTTCTTCCTTATATTTACTTTTTATATAATTTAAAACAAAAGTTGAAAGCATATTGAAAGAAATTCACTAATCCATGAATTTTTTAAAGCTTAATAGATGTAAGTCGTTAAAATGCCATTTTTCATAACTTAAAAAATTATAAATTTAGTATACTTATATGATTATATGTCTATGCATAATTTTATATGAAAAAAAACCAGTTCGGTCCAAGACCAATTTTTAAAGGGTTTTGGTCCGGACCGGAAGGAGACCGAACTAGTTTTAACTAGTTTGGTCCGGTCCAAGGTCGGTCCGTTCCTGTCTAGTTCATTTTACCAGTTCACACCGGATCTTGAACACCCCTAGCCAGACAAGATCCAATCAAAATTACGAACTCCTCTAGATTGCTTCATAACTCCAAAAAAACATTTTATTACTATTATGGACATGTAATTTCAGATGCAATTGTAGCGTGTAGGTGGGAGGGTAACCATAACCTCCCTCGATCAGGACTTTATATTAGCTTGTATTATGTAGTGTTTACTGTTTTAATCTAATCACTCCATTTATCAAATTCACTATTACAATTTCAATAAAACAAACTGAAACACTTGAATCGAGAAATGTAGATCAAAAGTTTCAGAAACTTCCCAAATTGATTCTAAAAATTTCATGTATGAGCTGATCATCTGTCACTTCTAGAAAATTGTTACACTAGCAACTTATTGTCTTAGCGTGTCTTCTGCTAGTCTGGAAGTGATCACAGTCTCACAGGCTAACAGCAACGAGTCCAAAACCTCTATCCCATGATTTGTATGCAGTGTGCCACCTATTCTAATCGGTTGAGACATATAAAGTAACAAGCCATAAACCATAAAATTGACAATTTTAAGCGATGACATCAATAAGCCAATTAGAAAGAGTGGCAAAAATCTAGTACGTAAATTACAGGATACAAGATTTACAGCAACAACTATGTCGAACTCTGAACATGCATCATAGTCCAGCAGATTTACTGCCATTTCAGAATTTTTGAACAAAGGCTAATGTTAAATTGTCGCCCTTATAAATAGCAGATTATTAAAGGTTATGTTCACATTTTTAATTTGGATTTGCCTTCCAATCTGAATCAAAAGTTCAGCATGATTTACATTTTGAGAGAATTAACTGTATCAAAACTGTGAAAATTATAGTTGACGAAGAGAATCTTCGCTTAACAATCATAAGGTGGCTCTTCAGAAGTTGATTATGTCAGAACTGTTTTTGCCCTTTGTAATCTACACACTTCCTGTAATACTTCTATGCATAATCCTGGAAAAAAAAAAAAAAAAAAAAAAAAAAAAA
>PYUH01000238.1:4178648-4241748 GCA_016808085.1 Suaeda aralocaspica | reverse complement strand
AAAAAAAAAAAAAAAAAAAAAAAAAAAGCCAAAGGCAAAAGAGAAAAAAAGCATAACATTTAGTTTTTGAGTAATCATTTTTGTAACCTTCAAATGTTTCCTGAATACCTGTTCTTTTATATGATCTTGTGATTCTGTTCCCTGTAAATTGTGAATATTGATTGTATCATGAAACCATATTTACAAAATTAAAAATCTTATAAAGTATGTTGTTTTCTCTCAAAAAAAAAAAAAAATAATAATAAAGACCTCTTATTGTGCTCATCATATGTTGTATAATTAATCTTACAGAACTGTAAGTATTCTTCCTGATCATTCGGAATCATCACCTTGGCGAGTTGGACTAGCTGATGATTTCACAGGAATTTTAATCTCTAAGCTTACGCCGTTTTTAACAGTTACCTCTGTCTTCCTCCAATCTGCGTTTTCTGGTAATTCTATCCTTCGAACAAATCCTTGTTCCCACCAATGGCCACTTTTCCAGTTCCGCGCCTTAGCTTCACTCTGATGCTTCCACTGTCCACTTATCTCGAGAATCTTTCCTTTCTCCACACATACTTGTACACAATCTTCACCTACTCCTGCACGACCATACCATTCGTGTCACAGAACAACTTTGGTAGGAACAAATATGCATTTTTCAACTAAATCAAGTTCAGTTTCATTCAATTCAATTGTTATAAAGGTCTTGATCAATTTTAATAATTTGTTACGAGTAAGGAAAGATTGACTCGTAATTTTGTACATCTTATGCACTTGTGCAGCATATATACCATATGAAATGTTTACAGAAAAATATAAAAGCAGAATTATTTTACCTGGTAATTCAGCTCTGAGTACATATTCTTTGTCATTCTGACTC
The DNA here is from genome assembly GCA_016808085.1 of Suaeda aralocaspica. Lineage (NCBI taxonomy): Eukaryota > Viridiplantae > Streptophyta > Magnoliopsida > Caryophyllales > Amaranthaceae > Suaeda > Suaeda aralocaspica. Next base: position 4,240,886 of record PYUH01000238.1, on the reverse strand, counting down.
CAATCAACCTGATTATGACCGGAAGCACGAAGAATCGAAAGCAAAACATCAGCTTCGAAATCCCACAAAGGGAAAGCATCAGAAGGATCAAAAAACTTGCCAAACAACATTGGACTAAAGAATGATCCATCACCAAACACTCTCCGGACAGAATGATTTCCTTTCGAAAAGAAGGCATGGAAGTCGTCTTCTGCTAAGGGCACGATCCACTTATGCGGAGTACGATCCTCCAAGAGAACTTCAATCTGTCTGCTACCAGCCATTACAGGAAGTTAATAACAAATTTTTTGTGTAGGAAAAATTTTGTGTACTTTGTTTAGATGGTGGTTGTTTTTACACCTAAGTTATATTCTTGTTATTATAGTCTTGAAGAAAAAATTCCATACAAAAGTTAAAAGAGAACATATTCTTTTAGAATATTTTCAGGATTATAAAGATAAAGAGAATAATTATATTGCTTTCTCCCTCATTTATTTTCATAATTGGAATAATACTACAGCAATTTTGTATTTATGGTTCAATTCATTAAAAAGTGGGAAATAATAAACACTAAAGTTTTTCTTCATTCTTGCTTTTGGTAGTTTACATGCACACATTTCTATATTTGCGCACTTATATGATTTTACACGTTGCTGTCTTCATGTTTACTAAATTGTTTTCTTTTGTGAGTGAGACAAATTGAAAATTGGTCCTATCTTTTATGTTTGTTTCCTGGTTATATTCTCTTATAGTAACCTAAGGATATCAGTAAATGATTGGTCAAACGGAAGTTAACTAGTTTTATTGATCGAAGTCTGAAGAGGTAAGTTTTACACTATCCTTATTATATAAGAGGTCAAATCAACGTTGCTAGAGGGAATCGATTTTATCGGGCTACTTGCTCCTAACAAATCTTCAAATCCTTTTCATCTTGCATCCTCCATATCAATAACTCCTTTCTTGATGTACTAAATCATAATGTGACTATTGACCATGATAGATTTTCATTGAGCCTATACATAGACTTACATTAGAAGAGAGACTAACCACATATATACAAGCCATATCATGTGAGATCTAATCCTGAAATCAATTGGTAATTAATGGAGTAGAAAGCCCATTAGACTTACGCGGGTACATGTTGTAAGGTTATAAATGATTAATGAAGTTATAAGTGTGTGTAAGGATAAAATAACTTACATTAAATAAGAGAATCTATATGGTCATCCTTTTACGACAATGGTCGTAGAGACAATAACCAGACAAATGGAATCCCATTAGCGGAATCTTTATACTAGACACATGGCACAAGCTAATTGGGAGCACGGCCATCACTAAGTTGACTAGGGTCAGCCTTTTAGCGCCCCTTACACCCATACCTGGTGTTACTTGGCTTATACGTATGGCATGAGATGTGAGTTGATCATACCTATATATTCCCAATCAACTTCATATTATAGAGGACACTAATTAAGCACTTAAGTAGGATTAACACACTAAAAAGACTTTGTTTCTTGTTGCTAAAACGTCTTTGTCACTTTACTATACTTTGTTTATTCAAGCTTTTCTTTCTAATGGTAAAGTTAACAATGAGCTATATATATATATGTGATCATAATGAATATAGGTGTTCTGTCATAGCAACATGCAATAATGTGACAACAGAATATATGTTGGTCATAAGTCATAACTTTAATTTTAGCATAGTAGTGTGTTGAGTGGTTACTAGGCATCTTCTCGCATCTTCATCACATACTTTCTTTTATATTGGGTATATAAAGAAAGTGAAGTAATAGTTGGCCTTTTGATTTTAGCATCTTAAGATTACTTTATATTGTTTATATGTTTTTTCCCCTTAAAGGAGGGTTAGGATCAATTTGAGTGATGCTTTGGTTTTCCATGGCCTCAACACAATTGAAAGTGATCACTTTCTCAAGTGTTTAGTGCTCCACCGCCAAAATGGAGGTGTAGAAATTAGGAATTACGACTAAAGTTTGGTATCAAATCATGATATACTATGCCGAACATATCAATAAATGATTTCATGTGGTGACAATTAACAAAGTGTTGTGTGATAAATTACGCAAGGAAAGCAGACAGTGAAGTTTTACTATTATGTTAGCGCTATTTTGATATGATACAAATAAGCAGTGATATGATGTATTAAATTGACGATATGATGATACAAATTCAGCATGATATGAAATATCCCATTGATGATATGATGCTAATATATTACATTTGTGATATGATGTACTTTATTTATGATAAGATAGTGTTATACACATGAATTTAATTTAAAAAAAAAAAACATAAAAAAAACTACACGTGATGGGCTTGCAAAAAATCACAAAAGGAAAATAAATTATTATGCAATTATCATGGCTCTTAAGTTCTCACTTTTTTAATATTCTATACATAAATGTTGATTTTTATATAAAAAATTAAAGTGTTGCAACTAATAAGAAACAAAAGTAGTATTTACACTAACAAAAACTTCTTTATTTATATATGACGGTACACATTAATGACGGGCTTAAATCCCTTTATAAATAACCAAATAAGTTGTTGTAAATGACTTGATTTTTAGTAACTCTATAAAAATTAAAAACAATAAATAACATATACGACGGGATCGCGACGGAAAAATTTACATTTACGGCTCTCCTCTTCTACGACGGGTTTATATTTACGACGCCCCCATTCTATGACGAGGAAATTCATTTACGACGGGAAATCTTGTCGTAAATAACCTATTTTCTAGTAGTGTTATTTTTATTAAGGTGACCACAATGACAAATGAGAATCAAACTAGAAAAACTTCAACCAATTGAGGTACCTAAACGTTTAGTCTATTATACTACGACCTTCGCTCTAGACTGCTATGATTTTGAACAAACCAAAAGATAAAGGGTTTGTTAGCCAATTTATTACAATCATTTTCAAGAAAGATATAGTCCTGGAGTAGTATGGGGTTTATTAATGTCAATGAAAGCAATATTTGTCTAAATTTAATGAATGATCGAATTGAAGGGTGTTAGGTCAACATCCAATTATTCCAATCAAATAACAAATTCCTTAGATATGTTAGCTTTGCCCGTAAAATCGTTATACTCCCTCTATCCTTTAAAGCTTGCCATCAATGAACATTTTCATTATATTAAGAGTTGTATTGAGTGGGTAGATAATATATAGGTAAGGAGGAAATTGCTAGGCAACAGCGGAGCTGCCTCTGTAAGTTTGTAACATAAGGCTTTAATAGTAGAGTTTTAAGATTTCTTTACAAATTATATATTTTTTCCATAATCTCTTGTAATAATTAACAACTTGAACTCACTTAGATATATAATTTTCATTTTGAACCCACTAAGTATTTTTTCTAGATCCGCAAAAAATAGGCAAATGGAGAATGTAAAAATCACATAGCAAAATGTATGTCGCAATTTCTAAGAGACAACGTAACTCACAATGTATGTTATACGAAGTAATATTTTAGGTCATATTGAGTACTTGATGATCTCTGTCCTTCTATAATGGTATAACTTGAAACATGAAAGAAAATGGTGGTGTTTGATGTTGATTCGTTGGCCACTTTAAAAAAATAAGATCAAGGATTATCTTAAATAAATTATAAGCAGTGACGACTCTTACTATTTAGTTCATAAGTTGTGTTAAAATCGTGAATAAATAATGTTATCCAAGACCTATGAATAAACTTTGTTTATGTAATTGCCCTTGATTGCTCTCTTACTATTAGCTTTGCCACAAGAAGTCAAGAATTATAATTTGGAAAATGTTTATTAATTAAGGTGATAAAGTACATAGTATAATATGGACTATGGAGTAACTTACTATTGCATTTGTATCGAATTATGCGCAATTCTGCAATAATTGGATAATTTTTGTCAGCATAGAATATGAAACGTAGGAGTCTCCATCCTCTAGAATTTTTAGAAACCTTCAATGTTGAGCCCAAAAAATGAAGTCACCTTACCTTTAAAATCATCCATGGCAAGCTTAGCCTTAAGTAGTATATAACTTATTCTAAAGAGTTTTTGAATGGATTCAATGATATGTACATCACAAATTCACAAATATACCACATTATCATACTACACATCTTATTTCCAATACCAACACTAATTCAACACAACACCACTAGTGACATTAAGATCTTTCGAAAGTTGAATTTTCAATGAAGGAGGTTTAATTACAATTTTCGACCCCGAGTTACACTCATACGTTAATCTCATACATTTTCAAGTTAAAATTGAAGAAAATTACGTCTTATTAAAATCCATTTTGAGAGTTGAATCAAACATTCGACTACCAGTACAACATTCTAGGTTGCACGGACACACCACTAACCTGTCGTACCCCGTGTCCGTCACCGACACGATACGACACCGACACACGTTGGACACACGTATCCACTTTGACATAAATGATTAGTCTTACTCGAGTACCTCACAGCTTTTGAGTAATTTTTCCCACTTTAATTGTTTATTATTTTTAGGTTTTGAACAATCGTTATGTTTAATAACCGTATTATCATCATCAAGTTTGATATTTGCCTCTATGTTCTATTGAAATTATGTTAAAAATTATATTTTTTTTCTAATTGTTTTCTTCCACATACCCGTATTCTTAGTTTTTCAATTGCTTTTTTTCCCGTATCCGCTTTGTGGTCCGTACCCGTATTCGATTATGTGCAGCCTAGACAACATTCAACTTAAACTCGACCCGTTTTCGTCCCCACACATATCACCCCACCTATGGCCCACTCCAAACCAGGAACGCATATCATAAGGCCCACGGGCTATCAGCCCAACTAATCCCTATATCAGCCCATTTCACCAACCCACCCACATTCCACAGTTCCACACAATTACAATTCGACCCGATTTGGCCCGAATAAGAAAAGTAGTAGGGCCCCCTTTCAAATAGGCGACCATTTCCGCGTACACTTCGGTTTAATTCCATTTCCAGTTCAAACTTTCAAAGCACATGAACAAACAAACAAACAAAAAAACATAGATTTTCGGTCGAAAATAAGGAGTGTATTGTGTTTTATAATACCCCCAAAATTATTATCCTACATTTTAGGTTTAAATTAAATTTAAATTACAGTAATACTATAATTGTTATAACTTTTTTTCAATTTTATTACCTTTTTCACAATTACGCGGTCAATAATTTGATGTCTTCTTAAGTTATTTTTTTTTTTCTTCTTCTTTTAAATTGTTATTAGATCTAGTCAAAATTTCAAATTTCAGAGGTTCATTTTTCCAACTTGAAATTTCTTGCTAACGTATATCTTAATTAGCAAGAAAAAAAAAACGTTTTTAAGTTAAATTTAATATTCAATTGATTACCTCAATTGGGTTTGGGATTTTTTCCAGAAATTATTAATTTTTATCAGTTGGGTAATACTTAAAGATTAAATTTTTGGGTCAAATTTGGTGTTTTGGGGCATTATTATATGGTAAGAATTGAATTGGGTATCTTCTAAAAAGTGAAAAAATTGTACCATTTTTTCCCAATTTGAAACCCCTTTTTCAGGGGTTTGTAAAATTGATTTTTGGGAGAATTGAGGTTTTAGGGTTTATTGATGAGATGAAAAGATTTGATTGTGTTTGGAAGAGTGAAGCTTTAAATGATGAGAATAAAAGATGTGGGAAGATGTTTGGTGTTTGTTGTTTTAATTTGGTCAGTTATGGGAATGACCCTGGAAGATAAGAAGGTGATCCAAGGAATACTTTCTAGCTTTGATATTAATTCAGCTTCTGAAGATTCAGATGATTATTTGGTATGATTAAAAAAAAAATTATTTTTTATTTTATTTTATTTATTTTTTTGAGCTTATTATTAGTTGATGTATATTACTTTACTATGTTGCCGTATTTATTTGAGTATATTGTTGATTAGCTTAATGAAGTTATTGAAGTTGTTGCATAATGATGGTTGATTAGTTGTTTTATTTTATATTTGCTTATTTGAGGAATGTGGTAAACTAGTTAGTAGAGTAGTTATTTGCAGAAAATAGCAATAGATAGATGTGTGTGGTTTACCATTCTGTTTTAGGATAGAGTTGTAACTCTATATTTTATACCTTGATGGTAGTTGGACAGTTGGATTGTCGATTCCGGTTCTGTATAGTTGCGACTAGCGAGCTAGCACGTGGACATTGTATATTAATTATGGAGGGATGGGTGTTGTGTGTTGCAAAATATAAATTTTGATGAAGGTTACTGGGTTGAGAGTTTACTTTTTTCTCTGATGGTACTTGGAAAGTTGGATTGCCTATTGGCCCTATTCTGACTTTGTATGTTGTGAGCTAGTGCATGGTCGTAGTTAATTAGAGTAAGACTCATGCACTATGCCATTAGGTTGTGTAGCTTCAGTTGTTTGATAGTTACAGCTTTCTGTCTGTAATCATGCGGCAGTTTAATGCCTTGTGATCTTGCAACTTTAAGAGTCTTTGACCATGAGGTCAGTCGATCAAATTGCATGGACATCCTCGTAGTTGGGTGGATATTCTATACTTAGGTTATTAATTACCCTCTCTTTGGCTCTGAAACCCGCCCTGTTAATGAGGTTGTAGTGGATTTTGGGTCCAATATTCAATTAATGAAAAAAAATCAATCTATATATTGTATCCTTGTTCGTTTGTTCCAACTTCTGCAGGGAATGCTTATGTATTGACATTTTGACACTGGGACTAGTCTTTAAAGTTGTGCCATTGTTGGAATGTATTGTGCACATAAGTAAAATGAAATACATAATAAATAGTATAAGGGCGTTTCGGACTTAATCATTTTTTTTGTATTAATGAAAAAATTTGTGATTTGAAAATCCCTTACTCTCATTAGGAAAGTAACTCTACACCATTCCAATTTACATTGTATGATGGTCTTTGCCTTTGTGACTACTAATTGAAAGTTTGTTTTAATGAATTAGATTCAATCAACTAAGTACTTTATCGAGTTTTTGATTAATGGCAGTATTGTCCTAGTAATGTGACAGCAAGAAAAGAATCTCAAAGACCTTGAAGTAGCCAAATGTAAGACTCCCTAGTCTTGTCTAATTCTATGCAGAATTCATATCCAAGTTTGAGCAATTCCCTTTTGTCATATACTTATCCACCAAATTGAAACACCATATGTATCAGAACCGTTTTTGTATTGTGAATCAACGCATCTTCACGTCAAGTTAATTGTCAAAGTGGCTAATCTGCATCCGAAATGTTAAAGCAGAATTACTTACAAATATTGGTTGCAGTCTTTGCACAGGAGGCACAAAGCATGTCTGCTTCAAACTAATTAAGGCTCCACAGAGTTTTAGGAAGAAGAGGCAAGAAATTGATATGCTTATAAACATAGGTAGTTACGTATATTAAATCTGAAAAACACCCCACCCCCTATCTCTTGACAGTAGGTTTTGAGATGGCACTTTCATTATGTGAATGTTTTAGTTCTGTCCGTCCTTAGCGAACCTCATGGCTATCCCTGGTCCATATGTAGTCTTTTTCTCAAAATTTATCAAATTAATGCGGAGTAGGAGTCATGTAATGTTTTTTTCCTTTTGGTACCAACTGCTGGAAGGCTGAAGTCCTCATGCAACTGGGGTGCATCAGGGTTTCTAGCACATAAAATTGGATTTTTTGTATTTAACCACCTTTTATTTATCACTTTTTTGAAATAACCACCTTATGAAAAATTTATTGTGTTTAACCACCTTTTGTTTTCCAAAATGTAACATTTCACCACCTTTAACATGATTTAGCCAAAAATTTTGTTTAATATGCTCATTTATAAAACTTTTTCCGATTTCTTCTTTAATTTATAAAACTATTTTAATTTCTTCTTTAATTTATAAAACTAAATTTACTTCTTCAAAATAAGGTTTATGTTGGGTGAAAGTCTTCAATTATAAGATTATTTCACTCAATTTGGGGAATATAATCCGCTGAAACTAGTTCATTTGGAAGGTTAGAAATCATTCTCTATCTAAAATTTGGATTTGAAGTAGAGAACTTGAAAAAGGTATTGGTAATTATACCCCTTAAAACAAAAATCTTGGCCAAATTCCATTCAAAGGTGGTGAAATGTTGCATTTTGCAAAACAAAAGGTGGTTAAGTAAAATGAAATTTTCATAAGGTGGTTATTTAAAAAAAGTGATAGACAAAAGGTGGTTAATCCCATCGAATTTATTTATTTAATCTGTAATCAGTCCAATGTTATGGCATCTTGTTTGCGAGGAGTATTTTATGTATCTGAGTATGTGATGATGTTGTGGAGAGAGCACCTGAGCTTCCCCTTAGTGACTAATCACACATTAGGTGCATTTTAGAAGCATACATTAGGAGAGTCTGAGTTAAGTTTTCATGTCAATCTAGTCAAGAGAATATCTTTGTGAGCTCTTATATGCTACTAAAACCTTTGCAGATTTTTTTGTTGGATATAGGCCATTACAGTTTTTACAGTCTGCATGTGCTTCCTTGGTCAATTATTCTGTTCTACACTTTTAATCAAGTTATGGTTGAAAATTTACTTAAAGAGGATGCTTTCTACTCATGAAATTCCCTAGATGCCACACTAAAGAAAATCTGGTTTATCAGTGTTCCTATTACATTCCACTGAAATGTGCCTTCTTGGTGGAATTTACTATATTGAGTCCCTTTGGCTTCTCTAAATAATTAATTACATATCTCTGAACTTTTTGTTTTTTCTCCCTTCTTAGGTCAACTACCCGTTTCTATATTTTCTCATCCTTTCCTGATTCTGACATACTGTGGAATAGGTTGCAGTTTTGTAAAGTTTTTTCTCATTACACTGTAATACCTAATTTTGATTCATTTCCCTAATCTTGTGCTGTGCAGGTGGAGGTATTAGCTCTTAGTTGCAGGCTTGAGTTGTTACATGTGAATCAAATATATAAAGATCTTGGTTTTGGTGATCTAGATGCTTCAGGTGCCAGAACTGGAAAAGTTGTGACTAGTCAAGCTGTAGCGGAGAATAATGTTCGAGAGGCTCTCACCGTTCTAGAGCCACAGAAGAAGAAAAATCTTTTGAAATGCTTCAGGGAAAATTATCTAATATCACCAATCTCTGGTGAAGAGACCAGTCTTGTTAGTTGGTTCCATAGAAATTTGGATTCCCTTTTGCAAAAGTTGAAGTCCAATGCTGATTCAAGAAGGCTATTGGCCGAAGCTCATCCTCCTGCCCCTGGCCCTGGCCTTGCCCTTGCCCTTGCCCCTGCATATGCCCCTTCACCTTGGTCTTCTGGCACTAAACCCTCTGGTTCAAATCGCAAGGCTCCACCTCCAGTAGATAAATCTGTCATTCCTGTTCCTAAATCTCCACCAAGTAAAAACAGGGGTGGAGATTCTGTTGCAGATTCATCAGCAGACAATAACAATGAAGACCACAATGAAACTACTATTATAGTTGCTGTTGTTGTTACTGCATTTGTAACATTTTTTGCTGCTTTAGTATTATTCTGTTGCTGCCGAAAAGCTTTTGGTGGTGGTTCAAAGTTGAAACATAAGGATGACCGGCCTCTTCTAAGCTTAAGCATGACCGATTCTGCTAGTGGTACGTGTTTTTTGGAATACATTTTTCTGTTTTATACTTTTATGTCTAAATGGTGATGGAGGAGTAAAATTTATGTGGATGACTAGATGGAATGATTGATTTTGGTTCATGTAGCCGACCCCAATTTTTGGGATTAAGGCTCTGATTGAGTTATCTAAAGGTGTGCTGATTCTTCCATTGATCTTTCAGGCTCTTCACCAAAAGTTTGGGGTGTTGAAAATTCTGTTCACAAAGCAAAGATGGAAAATCAATATTATATGGGCAACTTAGGTAGCGCGGCTGGTGACAATTTATCAATGGAGTCTGCTAACAATGTGTCAGCAAGTGCAGCTGCCACAAATGTTTCAAATGGGTGGGGCAATGGTCATGCGCTGAAGCCACCTCCTGGAAGAACTAGGGTGCCTGCCCCTGGATTGCCTCCTTTGAGGCCTCCTCCTGGGAGAGCAAAACCCTTACCACCTGAACGCCCCGCTTCCATGAGGCAAACTCCAAGTGCAGGAGGCCCTTCTCTTTATGGAAGAGCAGAACGCTTACCACCTGAACGCCCTGCTTCAATGAGTCAAACTCCAAATGCAGGAGGCCCTCCTCCTCCTCCCCCTGAACCTCCTGAACCTTCAGCAGCAGCCCCTCCTCCTCCTCCCCCTCCTAAAAAGGCTGGCCCACCTCCTCCTGGACCTCCACCACCACCACCACCTCGTGGGGGGAAGCCTGGTCCTAAAGTGCCACCACCGCCAAAGGGTGGTAATACATCTGCTCGACCTCCACCAGCTGCAATCAAAACTAGCAACAATTCTGCTAATGGAAATGATGCTGCGAAAGCAAAGCTAAAACCATTCTTTTGGGACAAGGTTCAAGCAAATCCTGAACACTCTATGGTTTGGGACCAACTTAAATCGGGGTCTTTCCAGTGAGTTTCCTGCTTCAATTTTTTTGTTGAAAGTGTCCTGATCAATTTTAATAAAGTGCTTATAAATGAGCTACTAATTTGCAGGTTTAATGAAGAGATGATAGAATCATTATTTGGCTATGCTGCTGCTGACAATAAAAAGAAAGAGTCTTCCTCTCGTGATCCACCACCACAATTTATTCAACTTATTGATCAGAAGAAAGCACAAAACCTGTCTATTCTCTTGCGAGCACTAAATGTAACCACTGAAGAAGTTCGCGATGCTCTGCTGGAGGGTAAGATTTTGTATCAATCAAAGCAGATTAAATGTTCTTTGAATGAATTATCATGCTTAGTATTGCCATGCACCATTTAGCATGAATATTCTTAGCAGATAGGAAGACTTTTAGATGCTATTTTCAGGTTCCTGATAAGTCTTGTGATTTCAAATTTCACTTTGCTTACATTCTTTTATCTTATGTCTGCTTAGGCTTTGAAAATATTCTATCTGCGTGTTTCAGATGGATTCACTTTTTGTTAGCTTGCACATCAGTTCATTCTTAATTTGTATCAGCATAGTGTCTATTGCATTGTTGGTACAAGTAAACTTAATAATTTAAAGCAACATTGTTACTGGTACGAGTAAACTTAATAATTTAAAGTAACATTGGTGTAAAGTTGATTTGGTGCTAATTTGCTAATCATAACAACAATTTTACTCAAAACTTGCTGAATGTCTACTGCCTAAAGGTAGGTGCATATGCTTTCTCATCTTCTTAGCAACTTAATGAAATTGGTTTTCTTGCCTATCCATCTTTTTTTAGGAAATGAGCTTCCTTCAGAGCTCCTTGAGACTTTGTTAAAGATGGCTCCAACCCCAGAAGAAGAACTGAAGTTGAGGCTTTTCAATGGTGAAATTTCTCAACTTGGACCAGCAGAGCGATTTTTAAAGGCTTTGGCGGACATCCCACATGCTTTCAAGCGTCTTGAGTCATTACTTTTGATGGGTACTCTACAGGATGAAGCTACCACAATAAAGGAATCTTTCATAATTCTAGAGGTTAGTGTCTCCAAGTTTCTAACAGAGATCTAATTTAATTTCATTTCCTCTTATGCTTTTATGCATCTAGCTTCATCTCTTATGTACCTGAGCAGGCTGCTTGCAAGGAACTCAGAAACAGCCGCCTCTTCCTGAAGCTTTTGGAAGCTGTTCTTAAGACAGGGAATCGTATGAATGATGGGACATATCGTGGTGGTGCACAGGCATTCAGGCTGGATACTTTGTTAAAATTGGCTGATGTGAAAGGCACGGATGGCAAGACCACACTTCTCCACTTTGTTGTTCAGGAGATAATCCGCTCAGAAGGTGTGCGGGCTGTTCGTGCTGCTCGAGAGAGCAAAAGTATCTCCAGCATTAAATCAGACGATCTTTTGGAAGATGTCACTGATGATTCTGAGGAACACTATCGTAGTCTTGGTCTTCAGGTTGTTTCAGGAGTAGGTGACCAATTAGATAATGTTAAGAAAGCTGCCTGTTTGGATTCCGATAGCTTTACAGGAACCCTCGCCAAGCTTGGAAATGCTTTGCTTAAAGCAAAGCATTTTCTGAACAAAGAAATGACGGAAGTGGGTGAAGATAATGCATTCCATCGGGCTCTTAAAAGTTTTGTAGAGCATAGTGAGGGTGATATTATGAAGTTATTGGAGGAAGAAAAGAGGATTATGGCACTTGTTAAGAGTACAGCTGATTACTTCCATGGAAGTTCAGGGAAGGAAGAAGGATTACGCTTGTTTGTTATAGTTCGGGATTTTTTGATAATGCTGGACAAAGCATGCCGAGAGGTGAAAGAGAGGCCTTGGTGGCCTACAAGAAATCAGAAAAAACAAGAGCCTCTTACGAGGCAAACGTCTACGGAAACCCCCAAAACACCATGTTCTCCTGATTTTCGCCAGAAACTTTTCCCAGCTATTGTAGAGCGGCGGATGGACAGTGGCAGTTCAGATGATGATGATTGAGGAAGGATACCCTATTGGCATAGGTATGTAAAGTTACTATGTATGCAGTTTAACTACATTTTTGAACATGTAGCGATTTGAATTGTAATAAAAGTACATGATTAGTTAATTGACAAAAAAACTGTTATGTTGTGAGCTCGAGCCATCATAAATTGAGTTTTAATTGCAGCGAAATTGCAGTGGGCAAATTCAGCATTGATGTGCATCAGGAGATGGACTCACTTGAAATCCCAAGTAAAAGAAGATCAGCAATCGACATTTGTGTATCTTTCGAAGTTAAGCTTTCAGAAATAGAAGGTAGAGGCATTAACACACTTCAATATTGATCATCCATGCGTCAACTGAGGTATCATGAATAAATGAATTTATGATCAAGGATCCCCCATCACCCCATGTAAAAAAAAAACCTAAACCTTTTAGCGACTTTTTAGTATTGTTTTCTCACCCTGTAATTTAATTTATTTGGTTAATTTTTTTGGTAGTTATGTATTTAATTGTTCAAAATTGGAGTAATGTTATGGATTTTTAGTCTAAATAGGAAAATTTCTCACAATTGCTTCTCTGCTACCCAAATTTTTCTATGTAAGTGTGAGCTCTTGTAGCTATGCGATCAACAGTTTAATGTGTTCTTAAGAAACGTTCAAATGGATTGTGTTTTAGAGCATGAATAGCCCTGCCTAAGCTTAAGATTTAGCTATGAACTTCATGCGTCATAAGATAAACCTCGTAAATTTTTTCCGTTAAAGTACTTAAATCTGAGCCAAATCTTAAGCTGAATCTTGATTTCAACTTTCAAGACTCAATATAAAATTTGAGAAGTGTGGAGACCACATTAATTTAAGAGTTGGAAATGGTAGAGGCCAAGGTAATATATATATTTATAGGGATGGGTTTTATATCTGTGTAGCAATTGTCCTAGTCAAAACTTATTTTCAAATATGCTAAAAAAAGCATAGATTTATTTCCCTCTACAAATCTTTCTCCAACCAAAGACTCCTCTCCAAGGTTGCACAAAAACGAATACTAGTACGGATACGGACATAAAACAGGTACGAAAAAACACCATTAAAAAAATTAAAGATACGGGTATATGAACAAAAACTATAAGAAAATATATAATTTCTACATAAAATATAGAGGTAAAGGTGAAGGTGTGTCTACAAGAACAAATTTGTTCCTCATAACTCGTACCACTCAACAAGCCACGATCAACATCTTAGGGTAAACCTTTTATTGTAGATGCTGTTAGCAATAAAACCTCCCAATTTAGGACATACCCCTATAGAAACCTTTTGTTGTGGATGCCGTTAGCAATAAAACCTGCCAATTTAGGACATTACGCTTAATCATCCACAAACTAACAGTCTAGCAATATTTCATAAGTTAATCACATACAAAATTAACCAAAAGAACTAGCAATACACAAAAAAATCAACAAATTTGATTGTTGTTTCATTAAAATTGTCAGGAAACCATGGAAACAAGTAAACTTATACACATTAATTAAAAAGTAGTAATGATCTATCAAACTACACTACAATTAACTCCACCAACAACAAACTTCAAAGATGCTCCAAAACCCTAAACTCTAAATTAACCTCTAATTGTAGTAACAATAATCATGACAATCTAAATATTGAAAAATAAAAAACAGACAATTTCTTCAATTCCCAAATTAAAACTTCATTCCTCCATTGGAAACAAGCTTATGAGTCATCATCACCACTGGACTTGGCGCCGGCCTTCTTTGGGAGGAGAAGATTGTGAATGTTAGGCATCACACCACCGTTAGCAATTGTTACATCTCCAAGCAATTTACTTAACTCTTCGTCATTCCTTACTGCTAACTGAATGTGCCTCGGAACGATTCGAGTTTTCTTGTTGTCTCTTGCTGCATTTCCTGCTAGCTCCAAAACCTAATACAATGTGATTAAGAAATGTAAATTAGTAATTTGTTTAATTATTCTCCCGCATTTTCAAATGCTGATTTCATCTAATACATCATAAGAAGATATGACTTTGAAATGTGATTAATCTGTTGTTAGCTAAATTGAAGATTAGATAAAAAAAAAAAAAAATTAGAAAACTCCTTACAATTTTTTCCGGAAATTTTCACAATTTTAACCAATTAAACTCACACAAACTCAAAATCAATAATTTTAACCAAATTCAAAAACCTTAGATCCAAATCAAAACAACGAAAACCTAATATTTAACGAAACTACAAACAATTGAAACAAAAAATCGTTCAATTAACATCTAAACGTAACAAATTGACTAAAAAAACTCAATTTTTGAAAATCAAAAACCTAACAAATCAACAAAAACTCGAGCAACTATAATAATAATCCTACAAAAAATCATAAAATCAAAATTAAAAAAAAATACCTCAGCAGCGAGGTATTCAAGAACAGCAGCAAGGTAAACAGGAGCACCAGCACCAACACGTTCAGCATATTTACCAGCTTTTAAAAACCTCGCAATTCTACCTACTGGAAACTGTAATCCTGCTTTACTACTTCTTGATGTCGCCTTCTTCGCTGCTCCTGATCCTAGGGTTTTTCCTCTTCCCGCCATTCTTACTACTATAGATTGAATTGATTTCTAATGTTGAAAATAATTGTTGAAGATGAATTTGTGTTTTAGAGAGAGAAAATGTTTGAGAGAGAAATGAAGGATGTTTCGTGGTTGTTTGAGGTTGTTTATGAATATATAGGTGTGTTTTTTTTTTATTTTGTTATTTTAGGGGTTGGAGAATTGGCCAATCAGAGTGAAGCACACGGATCGTTGAGTTGGACCGTTGGATTGTTTTGGAATCGATGGTTGTTGGAGTTTGGTTGTTATGCGTTGCTTTTTTTATTGGTTTTGTTTTCTCTCTTTTTGAGTCATTGTTTTCTTGCATTGGAATTTTGGAAGTTTGATTTTTAAGTGCTGGCGCCTAAATTTTTTGGGGAGTAGGATTTGTTTATCTATTTTACGATTAAATTACCGGTTATTTTTTAAACATTTATTAGGCGTTAGGGTTATTTTTATTTAATTTACCTAATCACAAGTAAGAATATATTAATTATGACTAGGGGTGCTTGGCAAGTTGAGTAGCTCGCGAATAGTTTGAGTTTAACTCGGTCAAAGCACGATGAAAACTCGATTTGAGTTATCTCGAGCTCGCCAATTACTTCCCACCACCACCCCTAAACCCTAACCACCCCAAAAACTAAAACACTCTCCGTCACCTACAACCACCTCTAGTACCCCAAAACCACCACTCATCAACTCGCCTCCATTCACCAACCCTCTTAACCCCCTCCACCACCCAAAACAAAACCCACTATTCCCCATTAGAAAACCCTAGCCATCCTTTTCCTTACCCCTTTGCCAAACCCCAGCCAGCAATCCCCTCACTGCCACCACTCCCCTCTCCCCTGAAAACCCCTTCCCCTTCCGCCACCCCCTCTCCCTCTAAAAACCCTAAAAATGCCTCCCCTCCACCGTAAAAACGAACTGGAAAAAAAAACGATGGTGATCGTTTCAAAGGAAGAGGTGGGGCTGCTGATGTAGGGTACATGGTGGCGAGACTTTTTAGGGGGAGAGGAGGTAATTATTGGGTGGGTAGAACCTATGTTATGGTGTCTTTCTCAATCAAAGCAAACAACTAAGGACATCATCTAACACTTTTTGTTTCCATTCACCTTGTTTCCCTTTGTTGAAATCATTCCCTTCCCTTTTGTTGAACCAAATGGCCCCTTAATACTTTCAATTAAAAATCAATAGAAATGCTTATATAAATATAAGGTATCCAAGTGTAATAAAGAAATGGAAATATCATAAACAAAATACGTAACAAATATTGTGAAACAGATGGATTACTTCGTAGGAAATTGAAATAAGTAAAAATAAAATGAGAAGAACATGACTTAAAATGTACTCCAGAAACTAAAAGTTACTATGAAATTTCATTTCCCATAAATGAAAAAATTGTCATAAAACATTTCTAAATTAAGTCATGCTATAAAGTAACACCTTAATTTTTTTTTTATTTTTTTCCTGTGAAATAACACTTCTAAATTTCTTTATTTTAAAATATAACCGTCTCACTCGAATCCAGTGGAAAAATCAACGAAAATTGAGTTGATTTTTCATATTCTGATAAAATTAGTGTTTGTGTTTCACTTGCATTGATATTTACTTTTTTCTATTTAATTTTAATGAGTCAAATTCACCGCAAAATGAGAGAGTCAAACCTATTTTCGTTGACTTTGGTGTTTCTTTTAAATAATTTAAAGGTGTTAATTCATAAAACTTTTTTTTAAAAGGTGCTACTTCACAATATGACCCAATTTAAAGGTATTTTTTGACAATTGTTTCCCATAAAATGGAAAATTTTGTCTAAATAAAGTTTTTAACATAAATTGAACACATGATTTTGACATAAATTCTCATATAATTTTCATTTTGCGCTAAACATAAATGGAGAAATTTATTTTAGAATCATGCTTTCAATTAATGCTTATTTCCTCCATTTTATGTCAAATTGAACAATTTATTTGAAAGTTTCAAATTGAGCGCATGAATTTAATTAAAATTGTTATAAAAATTAATTGAACGCATGATTTTGACATAAATTTTCAAATAACTTTCATTCTATGCTAAACATTTAATGCTTAATTGTAACCTTTAGGACAACACATAGCATTACCCATAAATTAATTACAGGTTTTATACTCTCTTCGTTCCCCTTTTGTTTGATACGTTTTGACTTGCACATATGTCAATGCACTTATTTGACTTTAAATATCTCTTGTTGTATATATGTAAAATTATAATAATTGGATTTTAATAACGTATTCATCTAGACGAATCAAATAAGACTCCATATGACTATTTTATATTTTATTATTTGAAAAAAATTCAGAAGATTCTCTCATCCTATGAATAATGTCACGATTCTAAACATATCAAACATTTAGGAAAGGGGGATATATCCCAAAAAAAAGTGTATATATATACAATTCGAAACTAAAGTGAATTAGGGCCAATAATTAAAGCAACAAAACCAAATCTTGTGATTGAATTGTTAAATTGTCCCAAAAATCTAATTGCAATTTCCCTCCTAACCTCCAAATGTACCAAAAATGTAGAAATATGCTTCAATTCACCACCAACTACAAGGATTGAGATGGAGAAAGAGATGAGGGCAAGGTTGTGGGTTCAATTAGGGAGAATTTATATAAAAAGATCATCAATGGTAAAAGATGAATTTTAGGAGTCATATTTTGAGAATTGGGGAAGTTAATGACTTGTGGTAAACTCCCTTGAGGAGTCACGAGTATTATCCCGAGTCATATATTTCAAAAACTTATAAAAATTATATATTTGGAAAGTTTACATCGAGACGAATCAAAATAGATCGCATATGACTATATTTTTCGTTACGTATAAAACACTAAAGTGAGTCAAAAGTACACTATAAATAGTGTCGAAAATCCTAATGTAACAAGTATAAAGATACAGAGGGAGTATCTTATTTCTATTTATTTATTTTATTTACATACATATAATTTGGGACCTCATGACAAATTGCTTATGTTACTTTCATGGCCAATATAAGAGCTGTAGCAATTAGAAAGACAGACGACATTTTTTTTTTTTTTTGGCAAAGAAAAAACAAGGAAAAATACACTAAGCCCTATTCCATTCCTAGCTGCAACAACCAAGTTATGAGCTTTCTAGAATAAATGAAGCATTTGAATAATCCGAGCCGCATTTGTTAGAAACAATTGAGACCATTGATGTCGAGCTGCTTTAAATCCATACATGAGAGCCAAAAACCTATGCTGCTAAATTACCACTTTGTAGCTTTCCTTATAGCATCTCTACGAACTATAATTATTTTACAATGAGCAAAATACTTTAGAATCAAAAGGATACATTAATTAGATGATGACAGTTACGTACTTAGGGCTTGCTAGAATAAATGAAGCATTTGAATAATCCGAGCCGCATTTGTTAGAAACAATTGTGACCATTGATGTCGAGTTGCTTTAAATCCATACAAGAGAGCCAAAAACCTATGCTGCTAAATTACCACTTTGTAGCTTATTCTTCCTCTTCTTCTTCCCGGCGCTTGGCCTGCGCGACTGCGCAGGGCCTCGTGATTTCAGGGGCCTCATATTATTAGATATATATTATTTGTACCACATGTTATAATGAAAGTGTTACTTGGCTCAGTGGTATGAGAAGTTGATTTATAACCCAAGAACCTGCGTTCGTTTCTTGCTCCATGTGTTTTTAATTTTTGTCATATTTTTTAGCTATTAGGGATGTCTTTTCCTCTTCTTCTCCTTTCTCTCACTTCTAATCACGTTTCAAGTGAATATGTATGTGTTTTCATGTTCTTATGTCTTTATGTACAACGTTTATCTAATTAATAAAATAATTATTTTTTTATAAAAAAAAGTAAATTTTAGATTCAAGGGCCTTGTATTAAAAATTTGAACAGGGCCTCCAAAACCTCAGCCCCGGCCCTGGTGTTTTTATTCCTTGAATTTAATCATTGTATTTCCATTAGTCTTGTTTAGTGTTAGAATAGTTAATAAATCTCAACTCTAAATCGTTACTTGCTTAGTATGAAGTAGAATCAAAATTGACCACTTTAAACCATTTAGTCTCTTGAGATTCGACCCTAACTTGCCCGCGCGACTACATAGTTAGGCGCAAATTCTTAGGTGCTCTCGGGCGCGTGTAAGACACGCACGACAATTTAAAATGTTTTTTGTTCTGAACTACCAGTGCTTAGATAAAATGAACATTGGTGTTTTTGTTCTGAACTTTAATGTTTTTTAATTGAACATTAATGTTGTTCTTATGTAAAATGAACATTCATGTTTTTATTTTGAACATTAATTTTTTAATCACTGAACATTGATTCAGTGCTTAGATAAATGAATATTTATATTTTTATTTTGAACATTTATGTTTTTGAACTGAACATTGGTCTACTTACCTTGTACAATGATGTTTTTTGGATCATATAGTTTTTTGGTGAACTTTAATGTTATTATTTGAACATTATTGTTTTAAGATTGAACATTTATGTTATTATTTTGAATATTAATTTGAATTTAGACATATAGATCCAAAAGAGCTCGTGTACCATCTACAACAATTCATTTTTTCTGAATGTTCAGTATTTTTATGAAAAAGTTCAGAAATATGATTACATCAATTACAAGAGAAATAACTGTTTGTTATACAAATCAAATGCTTCTTCATCATTGTTCACTTTTACATTCAACAATTCAGATTCATCAGCTTCATTTACAATCATTTGGATTGAATCATCTGCAAAAATTGAAAACATTAAAATTAATAAGATGAACACTAGCTCATTGTACAACAATTAGAAGAACATAACTGAACAACAATTCATTTTTTCTGAATGTTCAGAATTTTTATGAAGAAGTTCAGAAATATGATTACATCAATTACAAGAGAAATTGAACAACAATTCAATTTTGCTAATGTTCAAAATTTTTATGAAAAAGTTCAGAACAACATATTAATATAGAAGTTTAATTTCTGAACATTTATGAATCTTCATCAGCATATATGCAAAATTTAGTTTATTAATGAAAAAGTTCAGAAATATGATTACATCAATTACAAGAGAAATTGAACAACAGTTCAATTTTGCTAATGTTCAACATTTTTATGAAAAAGTTCAGAACAACATATTAATATAGAAATTTAAGTTCTGAACATTAATTCATTTTTTCTGAACATTTATGAATCTTCATCAGCATATATGCAAAATTTCAGAACAATAATTTCTGAACTCTAATTGAAACTTTTTGAACGTTTATTAAATGAAATTATGAAAAATTTGATGAAAATTATAGCTTATAATTTTCTGTAAAATCTTCATTGATTACTTCTTGTAGATCTTCGTATGTTTTTGTGTTGTTTTGATTTGTATTTCTTTGATTTTCTGTTGAATCTGCCATGATTGAAATTCTAGGGTTTGAAATTAGAGAGAGAATTGTTTTGATTTTGAGAGAAAGAAGAGAGAGAATCAGAGAGAATGAAGGATGATAAAAAAAAAATGGAACAACTGCGTATTTATAACAATTTTGGTCTACAATTTTTGGCAACTGCAAAACGTTGTGCATAGAACACGGAGCACCTACAGGAAGGTGCCCCGGGTGTAGATAATCCCAATTGATAGTTAGGAGGAAAAGTTAGATTATTTTTGTTAGATGCGCGACACGCCTTTCATTTATTTAGAATATTTTTGCTGCTTTGATTTAAAAAATCACACTTATTTGAAATAAATCTAGAAAACAATATGTCATCATAAATATTAGTTCCGGTCGGTTCGGATTCAAACTTTACAAATTTTACTAAATCAGTTTAGATTCATTTGACAATTGAATAAAACTTGAACTCCGCTAATCAAACCCCCTATATACCAAAATCCAACCCTTTAAAAACAACTAATTTTCTGTCGAAAAAAATAAAAGCAAATAATTTTCCTATATATATCTGTATATATAAGAGATTAGAGTTCACTCTAGTATGATCTAGAATATTGAATAAGAGATAGATCTATGCCCATTATGTATGATCTAGAATATTCTAGAGATTAGAGTTCACTCTAGTGTAATTGAATAAGAGATAGATCTATTCCCTCCCACAAATACTCTCTAATACTCTCTCCTACTAAAACCCTCTTTTGTCTTTTCTATAACAATACCTTCTTCTCTCTCTTTTTTTATTTTTTTTTATTTGGAAAATAAAGACTACTCCACTATAGCAACTTCTTGCGTCCCACGAAAGCGGGTATACTATATAATAAGTTCATAATAATCCAATTTTAATTCAAGCAAATCTACCATTTTCTATCTAGGATTTTAATTTTTTCATCTTTGAATTTTGTTTTCCGTAATTAATTATTTTGGTTGATTAGCGTTAATTAATCGAAAATGGCGACAAAGAGAAGTGTATCAACTCTAAAAGAAGCAGAATTAAAAGGAAAAAGAGTATTATTAAGAGTTGATTTGAATGTACCTTTGGATGATAATTCTAACATTACTGATGATACCAGAATTCGTGCTGCTCTTCATACTATTAACTACTTAACTAATTATGGCGCCAAAGTTATTCTATGCAGTCATCTGGTATATAATTGTTTTCAATTTATGTTTTTTTTTTTTTTTTTGGGTAAATGGGTTTGTTGTTTGATGATTGTTTGTATGTGGGTTTTTCTTGGAATTGCAAATTAATGTGTGAATTGGTAGCTTAGATAGTTAGATTTGGGGTTTTGTAGAAAAAAGTGATTCTTTTTTATATGTATATGTGGTTTGTTTGAAGGTTGAAAGTAACATTGTTCAATAAGTATGTGTTTAAATGGGTTTTAATAGTATTTTGCAAAATTGGTTATTTGTTGAATTGATGGGATGTAATGTTACAGTGTTTGTTTGATTGTTCAAAATTTGGTTGTTTGAGGCATGTGAAATAAATCCTCTTGTTAACTTGTGTAGTAATATAGTGTTGTTATTTTTGATGTTAGGGTGCAATGGTGCATCCCTTAGTAAGTTAGGATATAACACTTTTCACCTTGTAAAATAAGTTCAATAAGTTGTAATTAGATCCAATAAGCTAAGGTCTACTTCCCTTTATAAATTTCAAACTTCAATAAGGTTTGATTAGGCCCAATAAGCTCGAACCAAATTTGATCAGGTCTAATAAAATTGAGTCGAGATCCTCTCCATTTTTCCAAAGGTAATGGAGAGTCCATTTCATGAATCAACGGTATTAAATGCATGGATGATATTGACAAGTAGGTTTTGTGAGAATTTCATTTTTATGTTATTTTATGTGTCAAAATCTTAAGGTAGGAAATGGAGAAAAGAAACAGTGAGGATCCTAACACAATAACATCAATGTAAGTTTTGTTTAAATAAGTTGAACAGAATGAACCTTTTAGTGATTTGATTTGCATATAAAAAATAAAAATTCTTGAATCCAACTTAGATGTTAAGAATTGAGGTGATAAAAATAGGATGTTGCATAAGACCTGTTGTGAATTTGTAACCAAGGGTTTGGAAATTGTGGATATTGGTCGGAAAGTGCTAATAATGATACCAAAGTAATGATTGCCTAGCCAAATCAGGTGCTAAATGAGGATTAAGACTTTGATAGGTTGATGTATGGAGGCTAAGAAAACAATGGAGCTCAATGTGTTTAATTTAAGGGAAAGTGATTTATAGCACAAAAGGTTTCGGAAAGGTTTTTGTAGCTTCCTTTCCTTCGCTTTTATTCTTCACTTTTCAAGAGGATTGATCATTGTGATCTCTGTTATACCAGTAAATGAGAGTTAAATTCTGGATTAGGCAACCAACCTGAATAACAAGTTTGAAAAACTCATAATGTGGTTGTTGACTATTAGATTTCGTAAGAATATCTTGCAATTGGTTCTCATCAAGTCATGAGCAAAATGAAGCAATTCTATTTGACGCTAATAGATTCTTATATGTCTTCAAATCATTTTCTTTGGGTATTGGTGTTTTACATGTACCGATATAGGCCCCTTTAGCTTCATATTAGAATCAGTGAAAAATATGAAATCATTTTATGCCCTCCTGGGTTCTAGGGGCATTAGTGCTTATACCTATCCTTGCCCCTAAAACCGTTTTCATTTGTTACATAGTTATTTCTTCATACTTTCGGCACTGTAATTTGCAACTGATCTCCTTCTCTGTAGGCATCAGTGTGTGGAATGTGTTCTGCAGGATGTGAGCAGCTTACACATTTAACAAAATGTGCATGTGTGATCTATTTTGCCATTTTGTGTGGCTATTGATTTTCTTATTGCTTGATTCTAGGGACGTCCAAAAGGTGTCACACCCAAGTACAGCTTGAAGCCCCTTGTACCAAGGCTTTCCGAGCTTCTTAAATTTGAGGTTCAATGTTCTTCTGATCTCTTTTTTGTAACTAATTGTGGATGCGCCTTCCTAATTCCTAACTCTGTAAAAGAAGTATATGCGAAGGAAAGGGGTTATTCACTGATTCATTTCATTAACTCTTTTGTTTCTGGCTGTATCTGTGATTTGGTGTAGGTCAAAATGGCTAATGATTCTATTGGTGAGGAAGTCGAAAAGTTGGTGGCCGAGTTGCCTGAAGGAGGGGTTCTTCTTCTTGAGAATGTGAGATTCTACAAAGAGGAAGAGAAGAACGATCCTGAATTTGCTAAGAAATTGGCATCTCTTGCAGATGTCTACGTGAATGATGCATTTGGTACTGCCCACAGAGCTCATGCCTCGACTGAGGGTGTTGCTAAATATTTGAAACCCTCTGTTGCTGGATTCTTAATGCAAAAGGTATTTGTTTCATTATTAAAAATTTTCCTTCTATATTTAGTTCATTTCTAATGCTAAAGTTCTTTGCGGTGATGCAAAGTGTGTAACTATTATGCTGATCTTTATGGCTTCTAGATTAGTGTCTTGGCATGCGTGCACCATGCATGCTGTATATTGCATTTAAAGTAGTTTATTTCTGATTGATGCTGTTTAGTTCACTCTTGGAGTTTGGATGTTCAAACTTATAATTTCACCCTTTTCAGCACTATATGCCCCTCTTTTTGCTTATATAGTGTCAATTACTAATATACCATCAAAAATTTTGGAATGGATACTTTGGTATGTGTATGATTTGTATGTTAAAGTAGGTTACAACTTTCAAAATTTTTGTAATGTGAATCATATAATCTTTTGTATGGTTCAAATCACTGAATGTGGCAGTTTGCTTGGTACCTGTTGTTTTTGTTCATTTGTACTCTCTGTTGCCCTTTGTTAAAATTATTTATTACATCAATACAAAATTTAAATGCTAAGGCGATCAATGGAAGTTAATTAGTTATCCTTGACTTTATAATAATGAAGTAAAGAGTTGAAAATAACGCCATTTCTCTGCACTAGCACAATAGGATCATAAGCCATATGCCATCATATATATCTGTTATAAATTAATTGACAACATAAGCCATTATCTTCGGTACCTATCAAGCTTATAATTGTTTTGTCAAATCTTTATGCAAGTCATGGCCTGGTAACTTGCTCTTACTCATCTTATTTCCCTCCGTTCTCTATTGGGTGTATGAATACTATCCTTTTAGCTGACAGGGTATACGTACATAATTTCTCGTCTATACTGAGAGTCTATTACAGCTTGATCTAGATGGAAGTGTTATTTAGATAATCGTTGTTTACTTAATTTCAGGAGCTTGACTACCTAGTGGGAGCTGTTGCGAACCCCAAGAAACCTTTTGCTGCTATTGTTGGTGGTTCCAAGGTTTCAACAAAGATCGGTGTAATTGAGTCGTTGTTAGCTAAGGTGGACTACCTTCTACTTGGAGGAGGAATGATTTACACTTTTTACAAAGCCCGAGGATACACAGTCGGTTCCTCTCTTGTGGAAGAAGACAAGCTTGATCTTGCTAACTCTCTCATGGAGAAGGCGAAAGCTAGAGGAGTATCTTTGATGCTCCTTACTGACGTCGTGATTGCTGATAAGTTTGCAGCTGATGCCGACAGCAAGGTTAGCATGTCTCCTTGTTCAAAGTGCTCTATTAAACTTGTCTTGTTCTAATGCTTGTAACTTGTCCCTCTTGACTTTGAGGAATTGAGGTCTAGGGTTCCAGCTCCACTTCTTACCCTCCTCGGGGTGGTTTGGCTAAAGTAGGCTCACCCTAAATTCTTGTGTAGTCATTTCATATCCAAAAATTTACGAGTGTTAAATAAAGTGTTCACTTGATGATCATTGTGTTCTCATGATTGTTCTATATTGCAGGTTGTACCAGCATCTTCTATCCCTGATGGTTGGATGGGATTAGATGTCGGACCAGACTCTATTAAGACTTTCAGTGAGGCTTTGGATAAAACCCAAACCATCATATGGAACGGACCTATGGGTGTTTTTGAATTTGATAAATTCGCTGCAGGGACTGAGGTAAGTTTAAAATAATTAGACATATATATCTATAAAATGAAAGTTCCTACAAAATGAAAGGTCTTGGACGTCAGTGTAGTTGTAGTCGTGTTTGAAGTTTGATATATTGACATATTGATCTGCAGGCTGTAGCAAAGCAGTTAGCTGAGCTCAGTGGAAAGGGCGTGACCACAATCATTGGTGGAGGTGACTCAGTTGGTGCTGTGGAAAAGGTTGGTCTTGCTGACAAGATGAGCCATATCTCTACTGGAGGTGGTGCCAGCTTGGAGCTTTTGGAAGGCAAACCGCTGCCTGGAGTTCTTGCCCTTGATGAGGCTTAAGTGCTTTCAATTCTCATATTTACTGGTCTTTTGAGCTAAGAATATGAAAACTGGGTATTTTAAGATATGTTGATGTTTAGAAGCTTGTAGAATATTAGTGCACGACTCAAATAAAATGTTTTTTTGAGCATGTGAGAATAGGCTGCTGAGCATGATGCTACTAAGTAATAATGGTGGCTTTGAATTTTGAACCAAAGGTGTCAATAATCTAACTTGATTGAGCCTTTGCTTCTTTTTTTTTGTTGGAACATGCAATGTTGACATTAAGCTTGTCTACTTGTCTTAGGATGTTGGTTTTTGAACTCTGCTTCGCTCTTTCACAAAACTAAATTGTGACGTTTTATAAGGAAATCGTTATTTAGATAGGCTTTGTATGTTCTGTTACCTTGTTTCAGGAAATTACCGGCTTACCGCATTTTCTTTAGCTTCTAATTTCAGAATAATGCAGTGTATCTAATCAGCATATGTGAGATTAGAAAAGAAAACACAGTATTGAAACAAGAGATCTCTGCTGATCAACTGAATTACAAACTGCCAAGAGTATCTCATTGCTGATCAGCTTTGTTTGAGCACTAGTTTGTGCTTCGAAGTTTATCGAGTTGGCTTTTTTTGTACTGAATAAGTGTACTTGTCAATGTCAGCATCAATTGTTATTGCAGTTACAATAAGGTTTCTTACTATGGTATAAAAAATATTCAATAACATTGTATATTCTGTTCTTTGATGAATTGACTGCATTTTGTAGTTTCAGCTCACAACTATTGGTCTGCTAGAAAATTCAAAAGCATGAATGTTTTAATAGGATTATAAATTCTGATATATGCTGCTGTATCTGTGATAGGTATCTTAATTCTAGCATCATCTAAATGAGAGTTTCATAGATTTTTTGATTATACATGATTACATCGGGTCATATGGGTGGAAAGGTCTTAAAATTCACTCTGTTATCTGTATCAAACATTTCTTTCTTGCTAGCCATTCAGATTTTAGATAGTAAAGATTTAATCAGAACACTTTACGAAGGGGTAGTTCATGTTGGCAGTATGCTGCATCTTGTTGAGTTATTTCATGCAAGTTACTGCAAAATGTGTGAGCTGTGACATCCCAATGTTTTCTATATGCTTTGTCATACCTGGAAAAATCATAAAAATTTTCTTTGGATCATTTACATTCTTCTTAGTATTAGTACGTGCTCAATATTTATAACTTTGTATATATGTCTTTGAAAAGTAACATGGCTTCTCTAACTTGTTAATCGAAGCAATCTTTTTACAGTACAAATCTGAGAAGTGGATGCTGCTTGACAAAAGATGATGCTTGGCTCTGTTAGACTCTCAATTTAAAGTTATCCGATGTCAATTACGTAGTATTAGTTCTTTTTAGTGATCTTGTTTTGAGACTTAGTGTATAGTTTTGTTGAAATATGCCATGATAATTTTGAAATTCTACAATGTCAGGAAGGCTTTTATGAAGTTGCACCTATCGGGCCAAATACCTCTAAAGCAAATGCAAAGTTATCAGAAAGAAGCCAAAAAACAGGTAAATTTATGTATTATCTTGAGAACTGGTTTTTGTTTCCAAAACCTTTTAGTCTTATTTGCGTACCATAATTATGTGTTAAACTTTGTTCAAGGTTTATTTACTTATACTACTCGTGCTCTAATTTTATACTTAAGGGTATATCTGGTGTCATTATAAAAATTGTCTAATGTTAGATTGGTAGTTCAATGGTACACACCGAGCATCTCTTTTCTGCCTCAGTTTTCATTGCCATCCAATCATGCATCACCATTTTAGATAGTGGCATCGTGTGGTAATGAAAATCTATGAAGAAAATGAAAAAACTATGCTTGGTAACAGGATTGCATATTTGCACTATTGATTTGTCTTGGATTCACGGTCCTTAATTTTTTCCTTTCTTTTTTGTTGAGTAGCAGAGCAGAGGGAAACGTTTTGTTCCTGTAATTTATTTTACTAGCGACTTTGTTGAGAATAACATGCATGGTTAGTGGTTACCTATCCTTAATCCCATGTCCAAGTTTCGAGTGTCGAGTGTTGGTGCTTGTGGTGAAATGAGGTGGTCGAGTAACATAGCTTTTAGCTATTTGGGGTGTGTATTACAAAAAACAACACAAAGCCTTGTGTGAGTGTCTACAGCACATGGAGCCATTCTGTGTGTTATGATGAGTGGAATCTGCAATATCTGAACTCTTCATTCCAATTCATAATATCTGCACGATAGCCTTTTAGACATTATTGCTTATACTACGTGCTTCGTATACAAGTATATGACAGATACATCAAAGCTCATTGACATCTGTAATGTTTAATCACTTTTATGTGTTCTGAGTTTTTGATCAGAAAAATTGCCCTTGGTTTAGAGTTTCTTTGGCATTTCTAGAATTCTAGTTGTAGATTTCTTTTGTAGATTTGTTTATCTGATAAAAGTTGTTAATTACACTTCATTATGATATTTCAACTGATAGTGTAATATAACTGAAATTATTCATGATAAAATGGCCTAAAGCTCGGCAATAACACAGCATTATGAGACTGATTGCCCTGTATAACACCAGTGTTTATTTGTTGTAGATTTCTTGTTATGCCTTTGGGGATATTACATCAACAGTCTGGCTGAACGGTCCGTTAGCCTATGGAGTGTCACTATACATTTTGTGCCATTGCAACAATGGAGGAAACCATATATTTCCGCTCAACAGGGCATTGATGCTGCTCATGCGACAGCTGAATGTGTGTTGCGACATCTTCATATTCGTTTCAGGGTCACATCTCACTACATTCTTGTCCTGGATGTGAAAATTGCCTTTTTAACCTTGGTTCTCAGGTGAGCACTGAGCTTGGACATAAATCAAAATTGTTAGTGTTAATGGCAGGTTGAGTATATGTAAGGTGGTGTTCTAACATTAGTTATAAAATGGTGATTGATAAGGGGATGGCAATAATCAACTGATGCAATTATTATTACTAAAATGAGTCTTAGCACTAGCAGTTTGTGTGATAGATAAGGCCATAATGGTAACTAATAAAGTTACTTGTATTTGTTTTGTGAGAGTTCCGTTAGTATGTTTTGATCTTTTCAATTAGCTACCCTATCTTCAAGAGATGACTCTCTTACATCTTGTTTGGATGAGAGGAAATGGAGAGGAGGGGATGGATCATTCTTTGTTTGGATGTAAAAAATGGAGGTGAATTATTTAGGGAGAAGAGAAATTGAAGGAACCATCTTCAACAAATAAATTCTTCCAAATTTGAAAAGTTTTAGAAGAAAAACTCACATATCATGCCAATCTTGTTCACCAACTCTACTACAGGCGTACACCCATGGCTACCCACCCTCCCTCCATATTTGCTGTTTCAAATTAAATCTGCTTTTCTAATCAATTTTTGTTTTTTGGTAAATCCCGTCACTCTCTTTCCATTTTCTTTCCTATCCAAATGCATGTAATTAATCTCTTCTCCCCTCCCTTTCCTTTGCTTCCCCTTCTTTCCTTTTCCTTCCGCTCCCTTTCCTTCCTTCTAATAAGTGTATCCGAACACACTGTAATGATAAGAGCTAGAGAATAATGGGGATGCATAAAGTGAGAGGGGATGAGGTAAACTCCCTAGTCCCCACATGCACTCGGGACCTTGACTCATTTCCTCCCTCCATTAATTAACATCTTTTATTTTGATGGAAATTATTGTTTCAAGAAATGATTTTGGTATATATAAGCTTTATGTATTCAATTCGTTATGAGAAAAAATAAATAAGGAAGAGAAAAATGGAAGTAAAAGGCAAAGATGGATAGAAGGTACGTAAAAGGCTTCGTTTTTATCCCTTTTAATAATATTTTTTTTATCCTTTACGATTTGCTAAGGAAGTCCTAAATTGCTAATTTGCTACAACATACTAAATTAATAATCTGGTCACATACAACATTATTATTTAAAACCCATGTTTTTGCTTAAGTTGAGCTTAATGTAAATTTTCAACTTGGACCAATTTTTGATAGCTCAACATTAACATGTCATACAACAATGTATTTACCTTACCATCTCTAATGGGAAATTATAGATTTATCAATGTTATAAATTTGGTAAATTTATAATATTGATAAACACTCACATGTAAGGAGTCCCATGCAAGAAATGTGAGGATTCTACTATTTTTGCTTGTTTGTTATTCTCATAATTACTTGATATACTTCGCTAAATTTATCAATGTTATAAATTAAAAACCCCTCATCTCTAATAAGATAGATTAGTTTTTGCTTATTTATATATTTATTGATTTATATTATAGCCAAAGATGAATGAAGTCATAAATAAATAAATATTAGTGCACCCCACTGTACCACACAACACCTGTTGTCAGTAAACTTGTATAATTAAATTTTACCACCATCATCAAAATTTATTAACCCAACAAACTCCCCCCTTCTCCCACTTGCATTAATTTCCTACCTTTCTCTCTTCATTTTTCACTGAAAATAGAACTTCTTTAGATTCTTTCTTTCCTTTTTTTTAACCATCATTTTTTGTCTTTCAACCTTCTTCTCCTTTTTCTTCCTCACTAAAAAAACAGTTCCTAAAACCCTTCACATTCTCAAATACTTTGAAATTTGCATGTAACTCCCTAAAATAAGGTTGTCATTTCTTTCATAATTTCAAAAAATAAAAATCTAGTTTTTTTTTTTTTTTTTTTTTTTCCAATTCTTTTTTGTGGGTAGTTAATGAGAGTAGAAAAACCATCTTCAACAAATTTAGTTCAGTGCTTAAAGCTGCCAAAACTTTACACTTGTTAGTGTAAAACAACATTACCTTCAAATTTGCTTAATTTCTCTTTTGAGCTTCCAAATTGTTGAAACAAATTCAAAAAAAGAAAAGGGGTTTTGAAATTTTAGTTTTAGATGTTAAAAATGATGAAATTAAGCTGTTTTTGTGTGAGAATTTGAATGAGTGAAGTAGAGAGAGAAAGAAGAGTAGTGTTTAGTTTAGTATAGTTTAGTTTAGTTTAGAGAGAGAAAGAAAAGGAAACAAAAAAATGGAAGAAATAAAAAATGGGAAAAAGGGAAGAAAACAAGGAAAAGAGAATAGTAAACCAAATGTATGGTTTTCATTGAAGAAATCATTACATTGTAAATCAGAACCTTCTGAAGTTTACGATCCAAAATCATCAAAGAGTAACAAAAATAATAATAATCATCATCAAAATCATAGTTATAATCATAATAATAATAATAATACTAATAGTAGTAGTAATTATATGATGAACACAATATTAACAAGAAGAGTAGGGAGGTCAGGTTGTTCAAGATCAATTGCGAATCTTAAAGATGTAATTCATGGTAGTAAAAGACAGATTGAAAAGCCTCCTAGTTGTAGTCCAAGATCTATTGGTAGTAGTGAGTTTCTTAATCCAATTACACATGAAGTTATACTTAATAATTCTAAGTGTGAGCTTAAGATTACTGGTTTTGGGGGGCATTTTGGTAATTTCAGTGGCGGTAATGGTATTGGTAATGGTAATGGTGGTGGTGGTGGTAATGGTGAAGCGGTTGAGGAGGATGAAGATAACTTTGTTGGTACATTGCGGCCGGGTACCCCAGGTCCTGGGGGACACCCAACAATGCATTTCTTTAATAATGGTAACAAGTCTAACCATCCCAAGTTTGCTAAAGCTTCCGCTAGGAAGTCTTTTAGTATAGAGCGGGAAGAATCTTCGGTTTTTCGAAATGGTGGCGGTAATGGTAATGGTAATGGTAATGGTAATGGGGTTAATTCGAGTAAGCGATTTTCGCTTGAGATTGATTCAAGTGGTTCTTGTTCTACTACTACTGCTCAATTGACTTGTTATAAATGTAAAGAACAGTTTAACAAATGGGATGCTCTTGAAGCTCATCATCTCTCTAATCATGCTGGTAAGCTGCTAATTAAGATATCTCATGTTTTAATTTTGTTTGTTTAAGGTTGTTAATTGATGTTTTTAAGGATATAATTAGATGGTTTTGCTTGTTCTTTACAAAAGTTGATTGCTTTATTGTAAAGTGGTTAAATTTGATTTTCCACTTTTTCCCTGTTTTCTGCTTCTAAACATCCTTCTTGGAAAAGTTTTATTTTGATTTTTGACAACTTTTGCCTTTGGCTCCTCTACTTTGCTTAGTTTACAGGACCTTGGGTTTCTTTAGCTTTTCTTATTTTTTCAGCTGTTTTTTGCTGAAAAGTATAGCAATGGTACTAAAAGCCTTAATCTCTAAGAGAATGAGGTCGGTTGTATGAACCAACAATGTCACATTTGCTAATGTTATTCAGTTATTCTCAATAGAAAAATGGCATTAATCTTAAAAATTAAACTTGTGTTCTGTTCTATCATTAGGATATTCAGAACAATTTTAATCACTTAATTACAATTTTTACTCAATTTGCTCATTTTTCAGCTGATTTTGCTCTTTGTATAAAATCCTGGAAAATCTGTTCAGTACCTTTGAAATTATAGCCATTCAATCAACTTAAGCCTTAATGTCACATTGTTTGATTACCTATTTGCATTATGTGTCTTGGTTCATTAATATGAACTACGAGACTATGTAGTATTAATGACTTGATAGTTATGTAGATTGAGATTGTTCATTTGAATTGAATATACTGATGTTTACTGCAGTTACTGAGCTTGTGGAAGGTGATTCGTCAAGGAAAATAGTTGAAATAATATGCAGAACAAGCTGGCTGAAGTCAGAGAACCATTGTGGTAGAATAGAGAGAGTGTTAAAAGTTCACAACACTCAGAAAACAATAGCTAGATTCGAAGAATACCGTGAATTAGTAAAGGGCAGGGCTAGTAAACTCCCTAAGAAGCACCCAAGATGTCTTGCAGATGGAAATGAGTTACTAAGATTCTATGGGACTACTGTAGCCTGTTCTTTAGGCGTGGATGGGTCTTCAAGTCTTTGTGTTTCGGGAAAATGCTGTGTTTGTCGAATCATAAGGCACGGGTTTTACACCAAGCAGGAAATTAAGAGCGGGGTTGGTGTTTTTACGACTTCAACTAGTGGGCGGGCATTTCAAAGTATTGAATCTTTCGACAATAATGATGATGATCCGTCGGTAAAGAAGGCGTTGATCGTTTGCAGAGTGATTGCAGGGAGAGTTCATAGGCCGTTGGAAAACGTGCAGGAATTGGCAGGGCAAACGGGGTTTGATTCATTGGCAGGGAAAGTTGGCCTTTACTCGAGCATTGAGGAGCTGTATTTGCTGAATCCTAGAGCTCTGCTTCCTTGCTTTGTGGTAATCTGCAAACCCTGAAAATGACGTGTGATAATGTTTGAGTTTTTTTGTTCTTTTGGGTGTCAAAATGCCATTATTAAGGTGTATAATCCTTTCTTCAACTTTAGGAGACTTTAAAGGGATGTTAAAAAGCCTTCCCATTTTTTGCACTGCCTTATTAATAGGGTTGTAGTAAAATCACAATTGCTTGCTCCTTTTTACTCTGAATGATATATAATGTGATTTAACTGGTATATGCATCATTCGTTATATACTAGCTAGTTCCCATTGCTTATAATTCAGGCATTTGGTCTGAAATTATGGCACGCGTCTTCATCTTTAATCCAGGGCAGAACACAGAGGGGACGGCAAGTAGCTTCCGCATCCCCTCCGGTTCCACATTGCATTAAACTGAAGTCCATGTAGTTTGAACATTCAATTAGAAAAATTTCCCAAGAAGTTGTTGTTTTGTGTTTGTCTGAAGCGAAAACATATAGACAATGGTGAAAACAAAAGATGATATCAACATAACGTTAGTCATTTTGTAAGTATAAAGTAGTAGATTTTGAATACTAATATACATGGGATTTTATTTTAAACAGAAGTGTAATTTTGAGATATCTTATACAGCAGTTGGTTAGATGTAATTTATGAGGGTAGCTCTGATATTAATTTCATGATACTGAATTCAGACTCCAGAGTAGAGGATCTATCAAGTAAGAGAAAGCAATCATTTATTGGTTTCCCATTTATTGTTAATTTTAGGCAAAATAAAAGAGGTTACAGAGGTGTGTTTTTTTTCCAACTTATTTCTATTTCTAATGTAAACATAGTATCTGGTGACCTTAAAGTCACGTCGGCTGCGATACCATATTAAATGACCAACGTATCCAAATACTTAAGTTGATGGTTCAAACCTAGGACTAATTTATATACTATATCACATAGTCGGTTACAAGAACACAAAATATTGGATTTATCAATATATTGTTAAATCCTAAATGGATAATTGAAAATAAATTAAAAAGAAGGGAATTCGTCACAAACATTAAATGCTGCTCATAGAGCATTAGCCAAATAAAAATTCATAAATTTTTGCTTGCTGAAATGGTAGTCAGTGAAGTCAGATTTAAGATCATAAATGACATTTATAAACACTGGTGTAGTGATGATATAGTAGTGCATGCAATTGACCAATCAGTCAACTATAATACTAATCATGTAAGTTGGTGCTAATTGTTTTCTAATCAACAATTAATAGTTTACCTCTCTCCTTTTTGACTATGTGAAGAATTTACTCTAGTTATGTTGAGATGATAAAGTCGTGCATCCTTGATTCTTGGTAATTTTTTTTTTTTGAGAGGAAGATTCTTGTTAATTAATGAGCGGAAGCTTCCTACAATCATATATATATATATATATATGAATTAGCAATTTAAAGGTTAATTTACTAATGTAAATTGATGAGAGCGTTCACCACCAGTCCACCATCCATCGACCCCCGAAAAAGAGCCATATTAGCACTTTACATTATTAGTGCGGAGCATAATATTAAAAATTGCATTTTATAAGTGGAGTGCCAATATTAATGTAACGAGTGCCAATGTTAGTATCAATGCAAGGGGTACAACCACTTTGACCTAATATCTTATCGTTTCCTTCCTTTCGAACTTTTGCTAATTTTTGTGCTATTAATCCTAATTCACCTGTTCTTACAAATTGCAATAGACCACTTGACCTCTTACATGTTTTTGTTTTGAATTAACCCATAGCTACAAGCCTACAATTGTTAAAAAAAAAATAATTTTTCCTCATTTTAAGTCACTACAACATTAAAGTAATTGTTTTCTCCAATATATCTTGTTACTAATTAACCTGTCAATATATTGAGAGAAGTATATTTATATTAATTAAAGCAAAGTTTTTTTTGTTTATAAAGTTGCCACTGTTTAATTGAAAGTCTATACGTATATGTAATATGTTGACAGTTGAGGGTCTCTAATTTCACATTGATATGAAGAAGAAAATGTGGTACCCCATTTGAATCCAAAGCTAAAACTTGGGTTTGAGCCTTACTGCACACGTTTGGGAGGATTCCGTATCTTTCCCCTCCCAAATATGTGAGTTGGGCAATTTAGACCAGGTGCATACCTAATAGTAGGATTCCAATCTAGATCCCTCATCATTATCGTAAAGTTAAAAAAAAAACGAAGAAGAAAATTCTTTCATATTATATAATTAACAGAAATTTAAAATGAGACCTCTTGAGTTTTGTAACTTGGACTATATTCTCATCTATGAAATCATGAACACGTTAAAGTTCGGCACACCCATTCGAGAAGCTTGACTCCACCGTAAGGCGCAATTGTGCAAGTCACCATTGGTGGTAGAATACATAATTTCCTCCAAAATTCCAACTATTGCCAATTTTTGCTCACTTATATGTACATTCCAACTTGTTTGTTAGTCAATTAGTCAATTCCCATAAACTTTTGAAATGCTACCCAAAGTCTTACTTTGTGTATCTCTCGATATACCAAACTAATTCTCACACCTATCAAGTAATTTATCTACATTAGAGTAATAGAAAGACATAATTATGTGCTTCTAATCTCTTTTTTCCCAACTAATAACGTTTATAAATCTCCGACCAAAATATACAAGTCTTAGTGCGATGAGAAACCCTGTTCCCGATTTTCTGGATATGGACAAATTGAACAAATAGCTTGCCGAAATAAATACTACTGTAATATTAATTTAGATACTACGGCCTGTTTATTTCCACTGAAAACAGCTGAACCGAACCGTGTTGAGCCGAGCTGAACCGAGTTGAGCTGAGCTGAACTGAATTGAGCTGATGGGAGCTGAAAGTTTTTATGATGGATGAATGATTTTTAATTATGAATTATTGATTTTTAACTATTGATTATTGATTTTAACTATTAATTTTTTATTATGATTATTGTTTTCTTACTATGATTTTTATGGATTGACTATAACTATTAATTTTTAAATACGGATTATTAATTATTTTTAACTATGGAGTAATGGCATACTAATAATTTTGATATTAATTTACTAGCTAATTATTTTTAAACAAAAAATACGTTATTGGTAGTTTATATTTTATGAAATAAAAACCTGTAATACATCTTCATATTTTTGTGAATGGTAATCCACTTATGTGGTATAATAATAATAATAATAATAATAATAATAATAATAATAATAATAATAATAATAATAATAATAATAATAATAATAATAATAATAATAATAATAGTAATAATAATGATGATGATGATAATAATAATAATAATAATAATAATAATAATAATATGATCAAATAATATGTTACTAGCAAATAATATTAGGAACAAATTAATTAGCAAAATAAAATAAGAATTGAATTGAACTGAACGGAGCTGAACTGAACTGAACGAAGCTGAAGTGAATTGAGCTGAACTGATTTTAAGCTAAAGTAAATAGGCCCTACGTATATGCATATAAGTGCCAAAGACTAATTCTTACATGCATAAGGGAGAAACGGAAAATAGCTCAACTCCAGTAGTTAACCCACCACTAATAGAGTGCATTTGTACTAATACGATAGTCCGACAGCAGAGTAAGTAGTTGGTAATCTACTTAATAGATAAATTTAAAATTTTCTCCGCCCTTAATTAGTTACAGCGTTTTACTTTGAGAAGATTTTCTTTTTTCTTTTTTTCTTTTTTTATTTTTTAAATAAGAGATTTTGAAATATAAATGAGTAAATAATTAATCATAACAATTTTGACAGTAGAAAGAGGTAACCTATAATTTATTGATATAGTGTTAAAATTATTTCAATATTTACTCATCCTTATAAATCTCTTTTATAAGATTTGTCGAAGTGGGGGAGCAAATGAACTACTCCATATATTAATTCCTAAAAAGGTTATGCATGTGGTCCATGCAAAAACATTATGGATTTATGTTATGATACATATCGTATAAAACAAAAATTTTGCCCAAGATTATTTTGTCTTTAGTTTAAATTTACATATGAAATTGTTTTTAAATGAAGCTGTAAATATTTGTTTGCTGAATAAACATGTCAGAATGATACAGTTAAGCTTAGCCATTGTTGGGTCAAGAGATGAGAGCCAGGGTCCCATGATGATGGCACCACATATTAATGTATCTTTCTTATATTTTCATATGAAGTAAAGTTAATTGGTCCATAGTTTTATAAAGGGACCATTTTAATACTACGTACGTACCTCTTATTTTAGTATATTTTCACTTGAAGTGTTGATTGTTAAGAAGTTGGGTGATGAACTGATGATGTCTTTAAGTTCTTAACTGCAATGACTACTGTTTTGTTTTTAAAGCTCTTTTTGGTTGCTGAAACCTTCTAATATCACAAAATTCATAATGTACAAACCTTGAAATAATTATAAATATACTTTGGAGTCCAATTTAAAATGTGAATGTTTGGACGTTAAAATTATTTCATGTTGAGAGTGAGAAATAGGTTAAGTGGTTATAACTTTCTTTTCGACTTTTAGGTGATCTTGAAATCAAATCTCATTACCGTCTTTGTGGCTCCTAAACACCAAAAATAAAATAAAATTTTTCCTGCTAAAGGGGTTGCTTATTAATTGGTGGTCAATACATTGATGATTTTGACATTTTGAATTGACATATTAATAATTCGGCTGTTCTAGTTGTTTGTTTATACTTTATAAGCGTAGTAGTGTGGTGCATTATCGTTGCTTGGGGACAAGATTCGACTTTCCCTTAGTATTAAACAATAGCAATAATAATGACGATCTTACTAACAAACGTCCCTGGAGCGTTAATTTGATAAGCATTAAATAAATTTCTAAAATGGTTGGGAATTCAAGTTATAATCGTGCATGTTCACGACGTAATTAGTGTTTGTTTAAAATTATTATTTCCACTTTTAGCATGCTTAACCAACACCTCCGGGACGCTTGTTAGTTTGTCGTAAATTTAATGTCAATATTCACATAATTAATTTTCGACGTATATGTTCTTTATACATGAAATAATAACTCAATAATTGAACATATTTAATTTGATAAATCTTATGTTTCTTCAATCTATGTGTTTATTTTAGTATTATAAATTGAACCTACCTTGGTATTCCATAGACCATAAATCAACAATCAAACTTAAATAAGTACATCCTAAAATAGCAAAAGTTGCAACCAAAACGCTACGGATATAATAATCCGTAGTACAGTACTATGTATCCTTCATTTAGTGCGTATGATAGTAAGAAAATTATGAAAGTGCTCCTAACTTCATAAGTATCATTCATATGCAATATGAAATAAAATTAAGGCCTTAAATATAGGGTTGGTGGGAAGACTTCAGACATGTTTCAGTTTCATTTATTGTCAATTTCTTATCAATGAAACATCAGTTGTCCTTTGTTTTAATCTACTGGAGTAGTAATCCTATGAATTCAGTGGTAGTTTGATGTCGGTAATTCGGTTTAATCATTAAGCTAGCTAGCTATGAGAGTGACAAAGTGAAAATAACAAATAAGACAATGTTTTAGCTAACACTTTTTTAAGCCTACCTCATTAATTAATGAAAATAAAACTTTGTAGAAACTAGAAATTATTCACTTAATTTGGCTTTTAGCTAGTTTAGCTGTCTTTTGGTCCTTTGAAACTCATGCTTAATTGAGGAAATCAGGACTAATACCGGGTGTTGAGTAGAATTGCAATTGAGAATTTATTATTGTTGTAATTTTTATCTTCTAAATTGTTTAATTTTATTTTTGGTTTGGTTAAGGTCAGTTAACACTAAGTTGAACCTCATAAATAAATGATTTATTGTAGAAACTACTAAATTTTCTCTTAATTTAGCTTTTAGTTTAGTGCCTTTTCGTCCTAATATTTTAGAACCTATCTAAGTCATACTTTAGGAAATGAAGATTAGTACAATAGTACTAGTGGTATGCTGATATGCTCTTTTTGTTATTTTGTGACTCAAAATCTTGTTTCCTAAAGTTATACTGATTTATGGAATATTTTCTAAACCTATATATTTTGTATAACAGCTGGTTGAGTTATACTTGAGGAATACTCTAGGGTTTATTTAGGTTTCCTTGTGTTATAAAAGAACCCTTTAATTGATCAATTGGGTCAGGCCTTTAAGCCAATAGTATTTTAAGACTCTTGTATATTCTCCTGTACTTTTCTCCATCATAGTGAAGAAATTCTCAAATCCCCCACCCGCGGATGTATGTTTAATTTGATCGAATCACGTAAATCCCTGTGTTCTTTGTTTATCTTCTTTATTATTTTTCTCGTTCTTATTATTGCATTGATTTGTTCCGCATTAATTATTGTCAGGAATTTGGGCTCTTGGGAAACACAAATTAAAGATGAACATACAATTAAATGTAAAACCTTCGAGGCGTGATCTCACTTTCCTAAAAATAATATTTCACCCCTATTCCAAGAGCATAGGTTTCTCGAAATATGTTTTTGAGATACAACGAAGAATTACAACTTTGTGATGCTCTAATTAACAAAATTCTATGAAGAACAAGTATTTGTAGATTTGAGTTTGATGATGAACTTTGAGAAAACCTCTTTAGATCTTTAAGTGTGAGAAAATGAATATATATAAAAGGATTTCTTCATAATCCTCCATCCATCATATATATATATATATATATAGGATATATTTTAGAGAGTGAAAAGGCATGAGTTATTCAGCAAAATAACTGATGAAAACATCAGAAAACTGTAAGTACCTCCAAGAAGCTCCTCAGTTACGAAGTGCGAGATGGCCTTCGCAAGGTGCGAGCTCTCACTAACTCCGTCGCTAGGTGCGACCTAGGTGTCGCGTGGTGCGAAGTCTTCCTTTGCGATTCGCGATTTGCTTCTATCTCACTTGTTGTAATTTTGCTGAATAATCTCAATAACTTCCTATATCTCTTTGTTAACTCACAGCACCATTACCACATTATGTGGCGGAGCCACACGTGGTCCCACTGGGTCACGTGCACCACCACTCAAAATAAAAAATGAAGTTAATTTAAAAAAAAATTGAAACCCGTGTTTTTCCTTCGCTTTCTCTCTTCTCTCACAATTCACAAACACAAACCCTAAAACTCTCCCCTTTCCTCTCTCTCTCATCTTCTTCTTTGACATTCACAAGGCGGCGACAGTGTGACACCGACCGGACGAGTTAAGAGTGGACGACCGGTATCTTCAGACTTCAGTCTTCTTCTTCTTCTTCTTCTCAGGTATCTTCTTCTTCTCTTCTTTCTCACCTTCGCACATAGTTATTGAACCTTTTTTTT
This sequence comes from Suaeda aralocaspica, assembly GCA_016808085.1. NCBI lineage: Eukaryota > Viridiplantae > Streptophyta > Magnoliopsida > Caryophyllales > Amaranthaceae > Suaeda > Suaeda aralocaspica. Next base: position 4,200,487 of record PYUH01000238.1, on the reverse strand, counting down.
AACATTTTCAAGTCACGACACTACTTGCACCGGCCACCGGCGCACGGAGCACTCGCAAGTCGCAAATCGGGTTATTGGGACGAAGGTAGGACTGCAGGAGCATTCGTCCATTCGAGGTGTCGTCGGACTCGCCGCGTCGAGCACCACAGCTACCAGTCAGTCAGTCACTACTCTCACAGTCAAGGTAATCAATTAGTTTGATACTTTGATTTTAGATTATATTTAAATGTTTGATTTTTGTTTCAATTACTTTTAGATCTTAAAAAAAATGTTTGATTTTAGATTTATGTTTTATCTAAGGTTTTTGTGTTGTGTATTCAGATTTAGGTAGTTATTTAGTTAATTTAGATTGTTTAATTAATTGGCATTTAAGTGTAAATGTTTGATTGATTTTAGATTTTTAGATTAAATTTTGAAATTTTTGTTTTTAGTTAATTTGAGATTAATTAAAATTTCAAATTGTTAATGTTTTGAGATGGAGTTATTGTTGACTTCTTGTTGTTTTCAGTAAATTAATTTACGATTTCAGTAGCCTATTATTCCTCTTCTCTCTACCAACTTCTCAAGTCTCAATCTCTTACTTCCTAAGTTCATAATGATGAATTATTTCGTTTAAATTAAGCAATATATTGTCGTAATGTCATATCCGTATCCTTTAAAAAAAACAATCCGTACCCGGTTATGTGTCCATGTCCGTACCCGATCCAATATAACCTAGATGGTGACCCACCATGTGAGAAATCCTGGCTCCACCACTGACCACATAAATCAAACAAAGAAACATAGATTATATCAACCATATGCTCTAAATTTTCAACATTAATCAAACACAATTATGCCTAGTATTCTAACACTTTTAAATTGAACAAAGCTAAGACGTGTAGTATCGAGTTAGATTGAATTATCGAAACATAATCCAAAAGTACTACTCCGTATAAGAACTAATTAACAGCATGTTTAACAAACCTAGTTGTTAATTGTAAGTGATTTCAGGCAGTAGAATACTTAATACTCATAATATATTAAACAATTGTTGATTCAACATTCTATAAAAGTTAATAATCCATACTAAAAGCCACAAGTATTTCCAAAATCTTTATCGAACATACCATGAATTGTGAAACAATTTAACAGTGGCCAATTTATCGACTATATGTCAAGAAGTGAATTTGTTTGCATATAAATTAGTGAAAGTGGTAGCCTAGCCTTTTAGAATTATACTGTCTTTAGAACAGACAGAAAGAAGGGACAATTTATACTTGCTTCAAGAAGACAATACAAGTATCACGAGATAGCTACAAACAACGAACAAAGCTACAATCTACAAGCTAAAATCTGCAATAGTGCAATCAACAAGCAGTTATAAAATCATAAATAACTTCTTGCACTGCTTACTGAATTGGCTATTTCACTATTTAATTTGTTGTCACCTAGGTTGCACAAAAGCGAATACCGGTACGGATACGGACACAAAACGGGTACAAGAAAACGTCATCGAAAAAACCAAGGATACGGATACGTGAAAAAAAACAATAAGAAAATATATATGTTTCTGCTTAACTTCAATAGAATATAGAGGTAAATATCAAATTTGGTGATGATAATATGATTATTAAATATAATAACTACTAAAAACCTAAAAGGCATAAACAATTAAAGCGGGAAAAATAACTCAAAAGCTATAGGATACTCGAATAAGCCTAATCAGTTACGTCAATGTGGGTACACGAGTCTAACGTCGTGTGTCGGTATCGTATCAATGTCGGACACGGAATATGACAGATTGGAGGTGTGTCCGTGCAACCTAGATTGCCACTTACCACCAAAGTAACACGGATTGGGATACCAATACAGGTATGAGAATGAAATGGGTATTTAATACAACTTCTGCGAGCATTTAAAAAACATAAGATATGTATATGACAATATGATATTATATTATATATAAAAAAATAGAAATTTAGCAAAGCTAAACAATGCAATAATGGTCGAACATGTAATTTCAAACTTTCAATATGTTAAAAAGGTACCAGTAAAATAGCAAAAAAAATTTACAAAAACAAACAATTACAATGTATGTAGTATTATCAAAAAGTCCATAGATAAATTAATCCTATTACAAAATTTCTAGAGTTAAAATTGAAAATTGTCTATTCTATATTGCCGAAATGGTGATGCTGTGAAGTTTTTCGCTCAGAGGAAAAATTTTAGAGTGTGAATATTATGGGCCTTAAGATTTAATTACTTTTAAAATAATCCAAATAATGTAGATGTGTTATATAATATATGTATTTAGTGGATGCCCATTATACCCCTATGATTATCCTAGTATATTCTAGATACTAGGTGCATAATTCTCTAAGGAAACCCTAATTGTTTCCCATGTCTATATATATATATGTATGTACTCCCTTATGAAATAAGAACATGAATACATATCTATTCTGTCCTACAAATACTCTCTACTACTTAAACCCTATTTTCTATAACACGTTATCAGCACGAAACTTAACCGTTGAGCATATTACCTACAGCTATGGAATCTCATTGTAAGTATCAACTATCTTTATTCTTATTAAATTTTAATCATGAGATACATGAAATAGATAAAAGTTTGGTTGTATAATAATTTGTTAGATGTAAATTAATTACTTTAATATGCGGCATGACGATCACATATAGTATTCTTATGTTTAATTTTGTATGGATGACCCAAAGTTTCTAGTGTAACTTCATCGTAGTTTGTCATTACTAAGTGTGCATCAAGATGGCTGAGCTTTTGGCTCTTGCTCACTGCTATTAGTCTCTTTTTAAAAATTGGTAAATTAGGTTTCATTGGAAGCTAAGAGCCTAAGATTGATATACCAGAATCTAGTAGATATCTTTGTGCTCTGTTTAGTTACTATACATTGAGCCACTTTTCTTTTGATCAATGCAACTGACATTGCAGACCTAGAACCCTATAGAATTGCCTTTAAATTTGTGGAGTGAATCTCCTTTTACCATGCTCGCTGTGTTATTGCATTGCAATTTTTGAGTTCATTTGATTTTCTTTATTTGTAATTTAGTTCAAGGATTCGATATTACATGAATAGGTGAAGAAATCATATCGACTAGGTTCCTATGGGGACATCCTCTTTTGGTTGATGATTATGAGTTGTTATATACGGTGCTGCTATCTAATATTTTTCTCAAATTCTTAACCTTCCTTTTGTAATCGGTAGTTTCGTGACTATTTCATTGATTTAGCGTTGTGTCAGGATGATCATATAAGTTAAGATTGTAAACATCTTGAAGGGATCAATATCACATTCCATAAATTTTAGCTTTTTGGGGTGTAGAGTGTAGAGTCATCCTCCTTTGGTTGATGATTTGAGATCCTAATTGATTTTTGATTTTAAAAATTTTGTGTTTGTCATCAGTAAATCCTGACTTGCTTAAATCTCCTTAATAACCAGAAAATATGCACTAATTTCAGTGTGCTAACGCAGGCCTTTTCATGGTCAAAGTTTATGTTATTTTGATATTCCACTCATAAGCAAGTATGAAATTGGTGAACTGTTTTAGCTGGAAATTTGAACGACTTATAGGAAATTTGTCATTGTTGTAAATTGAGCTTTGGTAGTACTTGACTCCAATTATAGTATTTTATGATGACATGTTTCTTGGGACCTAAATTTCTAACCACCTTGACCTTAAATTACGCATAGCCTCCCTTTTCTGCTTAAGCATCAACCACTCCCTGTGATTAATCCTGCGTAATACAAATTCTCTGAGCGCGGCCCTTTACACTTTATTTGGAGACAAAGAAATGAAGAGTCTGCCCCCTGCCCTCCCTCTCCGGTCAACTTCGCCCCTACCGACACTATCCCCTCCCTCTCCCGGTCCCGTGCCAAGGACGAATGTGCAACGTACGAAGATTCCGAAGGTGAGGGATAGAGGAACGATGAACCATTTGTGATCAGGACCCCGTCCCCCTCCTTAAATTGTGTAAGAAAATACACGTTTTCTTTTTACACCGGTCTCTACTTCTCCGCGTTAGACCCCCAATACCCCTTCTTTAGAGACGGATTTACCACATGACTCCTCTGTAGACAGACTAAACCCGGGGAACCTTGATTCGAGAGTACACCACATATGGAAGAATGATCACCAACTGTTAACTTTATTTGGTACAAAGAAATGAAGAGAAAGAGAGAGGGAAGAGAAAGGAAATAAATAATGCATTGACTTTCATTGACTTTCATTGATTTATACTAATAAACAAATAAACAATGCATTTGATTTGAGTTAAAAATAATTTTGAATCAAATGAACATTTGTTTTTGCTTTTAATTATCGTACACACGCTAAACTATATGTGCATAGAGGTACTACATAGACATTCTCGACTTAATTCTTTCTTACGGGTGTAAATATAATTATAAGATCACCAATACTAATGTGCCCAAAGAAATAACAATTAATTTGCTGATGAAAGCAATTGCCAAGCCTACGAATGTTGTTTGTTTAAATTAAAAAAAAAAAAAAAAAAAAATAAATCTAATTAAGGGCCGGCCAGTAGGGCCATAATAATCTCCTTTTGAGTCTTCTATTCTTTTGCCTTTCCTCCACTTTTACTTCTGTTACCTATGTCCTGTGTGTGGTTTGGGTTGAAAATCTTCTATTTTTTTGTCATGGGTTATCTTCGTTTTCTTATTGTATTTTAAGTATTTTTTTCTTGCAGCCCTAAAATCCTTAACTTATCGTTTTGCTGCACCACCTTATTGACAACGCTGGTACGGTTGTTACATTCGTCACATCGTTTCTTCTATGTTTCTTGTCTGTGTCGTTACCTGCATTGCCCCCTGTTCCCACAATTTTTTTTTCTCTCTTGCCTGCCGAATTGATTGGTTCCCAACTATCTTCATTTTGGGTTATACTAGATAATTCTCGGCGCACTCCAGGCTTTCCTGACTTGTTTCGTTTTCCATTTTGTATGGTTTCAGTGTCCTATCGAATGGTTTTTAATCCCTCACGTGTGGCAATAATGAATCTCAATTGCAGATTCTGTCATGTCATGATCTGAGAGCTCCTTGTTTTCATGACGTGCGATATGAAAGGTTGTCCGATCTGAAACGTGCTGTTCCTTAAATTTATCAAGGTTTATCATCACTTACCTCCAGATTATTTGAAGGATTAGTTTCACATCCACATAGCTTTTTGTCAGTTTTTCACACTATGACTTAATTCTTTCACCCTAGTCCCCAACATCATGTTCCTTTGGGCCAATCCATCCTTCCCACTTAAACCTGCCCAAATATCTATCGAACGTATTTGCGTCAAATTGATTCATGCCTGTAATTCAATACAAATAACTATGTCACTACGACTGCTACCCTTCCACTACCGTATACTTCATGTCAAACTCGCTCCTATCCTTTTTTTTTTTTTTTTCAGTACCATGCATGCCCAATGGTACCTCCATGCACAGCAAAAAAGCCACATCTGTGTTGGCCACTGTTTCCTGTTATTTTTTGCAAAGCTACCAAGGATTGTAACCCGCCATCACCTCTATTTTTCCCCACCCTATCATAATTCTGCAGTTTCCAGCCATGCTCCAATGATCTGACTTTGTGCAGCAACACTTTGCTCAATGTGGAGAAGTGTGGTTTATCGGTACATACCTCTTCCAGGGTCCATGCCACATTGCCTCGATCTTTGGTTCCGTTAAGCATCATGAGATTCCATGTTGTTGCCGACAAACTTCTGCCCCTATCTGCCAAGGATTAGGGGAGTCGTAATTTTTAGATTCTGGAGTTCATCCCAATACATTTATGGTCAGTTGTTGATCTCCGAGGCACAGCGATGATTTAAAGTTTGATACTCTCAACCACCTGCCTAGGATATGACATGTTTAGACGTCCTTGATTGATCAATATATAGTGCCCTACTTAAATTATGTTGTCGTAGTAAGGGGCCACCAGTGCTCACCCACTGTCTACACCCACGGTGGTAGCACCATTTTCGATTGATGCAATCTAGTCTTGTGAATATGTGAGTGATACGTTTGATGCTTTCTTGTTATTTATGTTTAGTAAATTGATATGTGTCAAGTATATAAATAACTATGAAGAGTATAATATGTCCAACTTCTTCACTGTCATGCATGTTATATCATGCTCTAGCCAGAGTAGAATAATAATTGTTGCCATAAAGTATTAGTCTTCCCAGTATAGAAATAAACACTGTTATATAGTGTCTTTATCACATCATATTATCCTCATGGCCATGCATGGAGTAGTATAATAAAGTGATCACTATTGTTTGAAACTGACCAAATTTAGAAAGGTGGATGTGATAATATCATAGGCCCCCGGTTTTAATGTATAGTTAATCACCCGTAAGGGAAACCTGAAGTTTCAATTGATATGAAATAATGTGCTGACGCTTCTTATGTTAGATATGTGAAATGTTTTGAATGGCAAGACATAATTACGAACATTGAAATTGAGTATATTTGGATTGTGACTTTTAAGAAAATTTCAAGAAAAGGAAATTTATTTTTGATCAACTTTGGATATTGTATGCAATGAGTGACCAGAGATTCATAGCTTATTGGTGTCTATACTATGTGACTAAAGGTTATCCAACCACCTTGTATGTAACACGTTAAGTAAAAACTCATTATCAAAGTCATTGGCAATCCAAAAGATCACCATTGAGTGGAGTTACATGCGTATAAGCTAGTCATGATTATGTTTAATAACAATCATTTTTTTTATGGGGCGTTGAATGTCAGCACACAAGAATAAACCAACAACTGCACATAATTGTCCCCCCCATTTTCATTAATTTCTAGAAGAGAACAGTTTATGATGATTTATAAACACATATGTGATGTAATCATAAGTTAGAGAAGAGATGTTTTAATGGATTTTATGGTCTCCAGAAGAGCGACAATAGTTTGTTGAATATATCTCTTCTAAGCGATGAAATTTGTTAATAATCTTCTATTAGGTGAAATATTTTTGCACATGTAATCATACACTATGTTTGTTAAGATATGATGCCCCTATTTTTGAAAATTTTACCCCACTTAGGGGGAAGATTGGGATAAGTTGGCAAAATTATTAAATTATAAAGTGATGATCCCTATAATGACTATTGAGATATTATGCCAACTTTGATACTTATTATCAAGATATGTTGCACATCTATGGTTTGATTTGTGATTCAGTTATGTCTCCTGTTATATACCGTTAAAGATACATTTTGGTCATATTATGTGTATACATTGAGATAAATCTTGCCAATATACTTGAATCACTACACCTGAAGTGTAGGTTGTATGATCGGTTCCAAAATAATTGAAATATATGGCAAGAAAGTGCAGTTGACACTATTGAAAGTGTAATGGTATATAATGCCATAATGTTGCCCCGGAAGTGGTATAGATATCTGAATTATAACGATGGCCTATGATTAAGACGAAGTGTTTTATTGACTAATGGTACCAATGGGAAATGTATTCAGATACATTGTAAAATAGCATGCAAATTACATCTTGAAAAAATGTGATACCGGTATAGATGGAACCGAGGGATTATATGCATATGCAAAAGTAGTGGATTTGAGAACAGGGATCTGAAATAAAAGTCCACTTTTATGTCGCATATGACAATGATCAGAGATAATCATGGACTTGGAGGTCACATAAAGGTGAATAAGATGATCATCAGACCAGAAGTCCAGCAATGATTTTTAAATTCACATTGTACAGTGTCTTGCATTTTTTTGTCTTACATTTATGGTGCATGTGTGAGTCGTGATAAACGCATAATTCATTGCATGTGTCAATTAGTAATAGATGCATCACTCATTATATATGTAGTATTGTTTTATGCTCCTTTTGTTCAAAACTTTACATTCATCCTATTTTCATGTACTAATTTATACAATAATTGTAATATAAGTAAAATTTTGACCATTATATAGAGATGTGGTTACAATGTATGAAGTTTAACAATTTCACTCGATGAGATTATTTGTGAGAATTATACGATGGAGGTGTTTTAATAGCATGTTGGAATTGCATATAAAAGTTTCAGAAGAACTGTACAAGGCATATTCAAATATCTAGTGCTTCAGTTCTATACGAATAATTTTGAACACCTCAATGGACAATGGTGACATTATTATCAAACTCCTGAAGAGTTTAAGACTAAATTAACAACACTCAACCTGAAGTTTGAGTAGTGAGTGCTAATCAGAAACTCTGTTCATTTGAGGACTGATTTTATAAGGATAATCCTTTTATGGTCCAGAAGAATCATAAACGACTCCTATTCCTGTCAAGTATATTATAATTTACATAAGATTAGATAATGATGTTGATTATATCACAAGTTGCCATAAATTATTATCAATATGTAATTATTAATAGTTATTTTATATAACTTCCAGAAGAAGGCATAAGTTTAATATTTGTGGCAATTTAACAAAGATGAAGTAATGATAAACACAACATATGTATTATTTTCAAGAGTATGAAGAAATGAATATATCTCATGTTGAAGATTGAAGTCCAATAAGGAAGGATCAACTACCAAGAAGTTGAATTTTATTCTACTTCAAGTGCGAAGCTACTACCAAAGACGTTGGGTTCATTATTCTAAAAGATCTCAAGTTATGCATTCATTAGGGGGAGAAAATACGTGTTGCACTCTTTTTCCCTTAACCATGGTTTTGTCCCACATTGGGTTTTCCTGGTGAGGTTTTTAATGAGGCAACATCATAAAACGTATTACGAAAGTGATGTACTCTTTTTCCTTCACTAGGTTTTTATTCCCACAGGGTTTTTCTTAGTAAAGTTTTTAATGAGGCATACTATTCGATAATGGTCATCCAAGGGGGAGTGTTATATAATATATGTATTTAGTGGATGCCCATTATACCCCTATGATTATCCTAGTATATTCTAGATACTAGGTGCATAATTCTCTAAGGAAACCCTAATTGTTTCCCATGTCTATATATATATATGTATGTACTCCCTTATGAAATAAGAACATGAATACATATCTATTCTGTCCTACAAATACTCTCTACTACTTAAACCCTATTTTCTATAACAAGATGTTAATTTATTTACTTATATAATGTGATTTAATAGAGCATAATAATATAGTCAATATTAAAATAAGTGTGGATATCATATCGCATTATTATATAAATAATACCCACTTATATCATCTTGATATAATATACTACGGAGTATGATAAAATATATCTTAGTAATTACTTGAGAAGAGAATTGGATAGCAATAAATAGTATACAAAAGAGAAATAATAAATTACTTTCTTCGTTCCGGTTTGCTCCATTATTTTTTTATAGTTTGACCTTTTCTCGTAAATTAAGAAAAACTCATTGTATAGGTAAAAATATTATCACAATTAAGATATTTATTGTGCTTCGAAGTATTTTAGTGAGAAATGTGTTGTTTACATTGAAAATAAATAAACTAAAATGTGATGATCAAAATATACAGAGTAATATGCAATATTTTGTTGGGAAATGTGTTTATTAAATGTGGAAGGTTTTTAAGAGGGAAAGTCAGCATAGTAATATGGAGATTGATATTAATTTCGGAAAACACTAGTGTTTATTAAGGAAACGCATAAAAAAAAAGTAAAGAATAAAAGGGAACACTAATATTAGGAATGTAAAAAAATAAAATGGAATGGGAGAAATAATAAAGTAATGGATCGACCTAATAATATTTGCATCTCCATATTATATAGTAATGAGATTGGATTATAAAATTGACTGTGTTATTTTTTTTATTTGTATTTTAATAAGTCTTTAGATTCTTTAGAGTACAATTGTTATTATCTTATTATCAATAAATTTTACCTAATTACTTGCATAAATTTATATTTTAAAATGAAAACATAGATATTTTGATATTAATTGTACGTATTCCATAATTTCACATTAATTATTATGTCTTAATTTTTTTTATAGCGTTTTAACTTTGGTGGAATTGAACTCGATCTTTTATATTAGTCTGTTTAATGTTTCCCTAAAAAAAATCTTTAATTTATCATTTATTTATCTATTATAATGCCGTATTTTATACAATTTTATTTTATATACTCCATCCGTTCCCTATTATTCTTGACGGTCACTGTTCACTTATATGATATAATAATAGTGGTAGGGTCAAATTGGGGTAATAATTGATGAGAGAGACAAGTTCACCCTCTATTTTCTTGATTAATAATAATAATAATAATAATAATAATAATAATAATAATAATAATAATAATAATAATAATAATAATAATAATAATTTGACTATTATTATTTACATAATGACTTGTGTTATAAATTATATATCATAAATACATGTTAACAAAATTATACATGTAGTTTAATTAATTATATAATTAATTTATTTAAAAATACAAATTAATATCATATCATCCCACGGTACACACTAGTAAGAATAATTCAACTCAAAATTTTATTTTTTTTTGTTTTAAATGTTGATTGAGTATCCGTTTACATTACATTATGTCTCTAAGGTACTAATCAATAACAGGATGTTATTGTTTTACTTAGCAAATTGATTGGTTGAATCGTCTTAATAGATCTGTCATGCTCTATAGTTAGTTTGAAATATTTTACAATTTATGACCGGATTCTTTTGGATATGACTTAAAACATCTACAATAAGAGATTTGTTATAGGGTTTGGTTATTATTTGTTTATTTCTTTGAAGTTTATAAACAACCACTTATTACTATGTTACTCATAGCGAGATTTGGATAAAAATAGTAGAGGTTTTAAAATAAAAAAAATGTTTGTATTACATATTGAAATCGAGGTTTCTTATATTGTGGATGCCCCTACGATCTTAAATTGTACAAACCTCTTAAATTGCTTTATTATATGGAGTACAAACATCTGACCAACATACTTCGTATAAGAGTATCCCCTAATTCTCTCCTAGAATAAGATTATATTAGGTCTATAATTTAGCCTGCAAAGATCACAGAACTGCTGAAAAGATCATGCATGGACATTGGGAATCAAGCGATTTCGATCGGATCGTAATATTTATCCCTTTTTTGGATTGTTCTTAACAACTTTCACTACTGTGTGACTGTTTCTTGCTAAATAAGGGATGTCCGGTGTCCCTTATTCTTGCTTTGTCAAAAAAAAAATAAAAAATAAAATTAAATGAAGCCTGCAAAATATCTCATTCATTTTTGTGTATTCAAAATAGACATACTAACATGATGGCCTGTGAAAATATTGGCAAATCACTAACTATGAGAGACCTGATATTACATTTATACGAGTAACGTTATTACAACCTACATTAAATAATTAACAAACATGTCTTTGGCATTATACTTTATCACACTCCTCTCAATCTGTGCGGGGGGAACCACATGCAAATTAAAACTTAAAAACTCAAAACGTTAATTTGTACACTGCGCACCAAGATCAACATGGGTATCACATACAAAACAAAATGGTAATCGACATTAATGTGTACACTGCGATCATGTCGTACTGAATGAACCATAAGGTAGGTACCGAAACATTGTCACGATAGAGTTGGACACTTGACTGGATGTCGAATCACCAACACAAGTTCCGCTAGCAAGAGTGAAGAGTAACATATCGGTGACAGTGTATGCCGCAGCACAATACTCGACTTTAGTGGAAATTTTAGAAACAGGTTGCTTTTTAGAACACGGGATGTAGGATTATCTCAAAGAAAATGGCATAGCCGGATTAGAGCGACAATTATATATACGCTCCACCCGCCCATCAGCTTCTGATCAATATGGAACGATAATGGTAATGTCTTTTGATGGGGGAGCCATAAGCCATAATTTGCTGGCCGATCAAGTACTGAAAAAAGCTTAACGGCAGCAAAAATGAGTAGTACGAGGAGCATGCATAAATTGTGATACTCAATTGTACATCATAAGTAATATCAGTTCAAGTCATAGTAATAGTCAAGTATTGTAAAGCTCCTACATACTATGGACTCTGATGGGTCCGCAGTAAATCACCATCAGTGAAGAGAGTGTCGTTCTAGACGAGTGGAGTATGTAAGGCTTAGCGGTATGCAAATTATTAAATCATGAGTTACATTTTTGTTGAGATAGGAATAGCCCCTTAGGGGTACGTACTACCCATGCCAAGAAAATAGAAGATTCCTTAAGTCTTTCATCACAACTTGATGAGTAACAAGTAAGGAAATACATCGATTACTGAAGTACGATAATTGCCAGTAATGACAATATCATCAACATATAGTAAAAGGTACAAAAGATCCTTGTCACATCTGAAAATAAACATGGAATTATTGGATTGACAACAAAAGAACCCTGTTGCAAAGAAAACTACTAAATCGATTGAACAAGCCTTGGAGCTTGTTTGAGGCCATAAAATAATGCCTCTCCGGATCGACAAACATGAGTTGGATATTAGGTGAGCAAACTTCGAGGTTGATTCATGTACACCACTTTGTAAGAAAACAATGAAGAGATACATTTTTAAACATCTAACTGGCGTATGATCCAACTTATAAAAGGCTAAAAACTCTCGTCAATTCCACACCCTACGATAACCATATTCCATACAATAACTAGTTTTATGTCTAATATATGTAGTCATACTATCAATGGAAGTGAATAACCATATTCCATCAATATTTGATGGTATGTTTGATTATAGTTTTTAGACCATGCTATATTCCAATCCCAAGTCCTTCAGCCTTGAAGTATTCACAGATGGTATACCTTCATCATTCACAATATTGATCCTACAAATCAACCGAAAACGGCATATTAGTACATGTATGACCTAGTAGATGACAAACAAACAAGTGATAATAGAAAAGAAATATTACCAGTTAATAGTTGATGAACAAGGATATTTTGAGCAAGCAGTTTCATCATATTGAGATAATGAGAGGGTTTTGAGTACTACCATGATGTATTGCCTTCAGCCTTTGGATGTTTCATTAGAAATATGTGAGCGTTACATATATCTTCATGTGAACTAACTAATGGAACCCATCTTCCATTAACTGCTCCGAGGATTGGGTATAGCTCTGGGTCACCTACGCATCAAAACCAACCGAAAAACTAACAAAGATGTTGCGAAATAGTTTCACACTAATTTATTAACGTCAATAAAAAGTCCGTCAAATTGTCAATCAAAATATATAGAACGTAGTTTGGCCACACATAAAATTGGATAAAGAATATTTTATATTATACTCCGTAGTATATTATTTTATTAGAGCTTTTTTTTTTCACAGAAATATAAAGAATAAAATTATCTTTACTCCCTAGCTAACTAATTTAATTTTAACTTATATTATATATCCAGTTATGATACTCAAATGCTGAGTATATATCTATTAGAATGTTATATGAAATATTATACATTAGAATCATGTTGTGTTGTATTGAATATCATGATAACATAGGAGTTGAAATTTTCTTGAATAAGAGAGAAGCAATTACAAGTCTAGCTGAAAGGGAGAAATATAATATACCTGTGATGGGTGACAAAAAGAACTCGAATGCTGAGGATTGTAGACGTAAGGAAGGGACCTGCACGGTGGATGGTAATGGCTGAAACGAGGCAACCGTTATCCTACCAAATTTGAATGCTACATCCTCAGTTACAAGCTTGGACAGTACATACACCTAAGAATAACATATTTTGGTCTTAGATAACTTGGTGAAAACATAGATATAATTGGTTTATTTGATGGTCTAATATGAAGTGGTTTAAAAAATGGTGATACAATTTTGTATCATGAATAATAAGATATACATACATACCCATCCCTGGCTCTTGTGTTCCAACATGATCAGCAGAAACTCGACACGATTCATCACCACAGGTATCCAATTTCCGTCACTATCCTTAGCCGTTATGGTACTGACGAAGATGTCATGACCACCCTTTCGACTGAATTTGATCTTTTGCATGCTTTTAAAAGGTTTAAGGTTCCTTTGATTGCAGGTTCAATGATTTTTGATTGTACATAACTCTCTTTGAAGTCCAAATCAAACAAAGAAAACGAGAAAAACAATAATTTATTGTGTAATCAATACTGTTGCACAATGCACCACAATACATATGTTATGACATTTTATTTTATGTGTAACAAAATTTAAAGTATGTTGTATGTTGGACTTACCAATATTTGTCTGTTGTTTAACACTGAATTCCTAGAAGCGGCTCATGAAACACACCATTGCAGCTCTTCACGGCTTCATCAAACTGCCTTCATCTTGTAAATCAGCCTTAAAGAGCTTCAATCTATCTTGGTTTTTCCATTTGGTTAAGAGATTGATGCCTTGTCTAACATACGTAAAAGATTATCAGATATTAGTGAATAATTAAGGACTTGTTTCTCATTGAACAAATTAATTTGCCAACTACCGTCTTTATGGATGAACATATTACCCAAAATGTTAGCGCGCTCACATAATTCATAGACATGAACTACCTAGAAAGAGTCATACTGTTACATAAGTTATATACCATACAAAAATATATACAATCATACATCATACGTACTTTAAACTTTTATATTTAAACAGTGCATCCTATGAAAATAACAATTTTTTATAGGGTTGTTGGAAATTTACAATAAAAAGACATAAAAGTAAAATGAAAAAGGCAAGAATACTATATATTGAGGGATTCTCCACATCTAACAGTGAGATGTAAAGAAGGGTGTTACATGAAGTTTTTGTAAATATAGCAAATACTCAGGCATATACACTAACAAGCAGCCCCTACTTTTATATATATTACATAAATGCCATGTAATCCTCTCTTAACATATCATTGTTAGATTTCAGAAATTCCTCCTATCGATTGGGTTTGCGCGCAGCCATTTGAGCCAAAACTTTTTCTAGAGTTTGGATCACTGTGAGGGTGAAGCTTGAAGTATTGGGCCATATCCATATATTTTGCTGGGCTTGGTTCGAGGTACATGTCGATTGGTATTACATAAAACTGCAACCATGTAGACATTTGCGCACTCGCGTTTTTCTATAACTAGAGACCTATTGTTTAGGAATAGGCATGTAATGTCTATCTTGGATGTTAATTCGACGGCAATTAAAAAGTCATATGTAGTTAAACCAATAGATTTTACCACTCTATAATGATATAATATATTTTTTTTTAATAATAGATATACACATATACCCTATACATAGTAATTAGTAACTATACATAAAACTAAAAATTGTATTATACACATATATATACATAGTGCAAATACCGCGAATACAATCTTATGGAAAAATAATTTTTGTATTTCTAAAAATATGAAATATGTATTTAAAAAGTATAAATACAAAACTCATTTAATTGATGGAAAATCTCATTGGCTTGACTATGTTTGACTTCGATGAATATTTTCTTAATGTCCACTGAAGAATTTTCAACCTATCTCAAATATTTTCACTTGCTTACTTTGAATTTATTTAAAAATCTACATAAAACTAATTTTCATAACTTATTTATAACACAAATTAATATTGTATTTCACTTGGTTTCTTGTTAAATTCATTTATAAATTTGATTGTTCATTAAATTCTAAAAATTCATTTTTAAAAACAAAATGTTCATTTTGACATCTTAAATAATTTTGGCACCCTAAATACTACGTATCAATTCCCTTGTTATTGCTTGTCATATGAATTGTTACGTTTGAATATTGTTTTTAAAACCCTTAAAATCATCACCTATCAATCAACTATATATTAAAATGCAAGGCGCCTCTTAAACAACGTAACTCGTCATGTGACGCCTGTATGCAGGGGCGTATTAGAGGGAGTCCAAGGAGCCCACCACACATGGCCCCAACATCATAGAGCCCTCAAATTTTATATTTCAAGGCATATTCCAACATACTATATAAACTTCAGTCATGTATTCATGTACATAGCTTGAATTAACATCTTTTAATATTTTCATAGTAATGTAATGTTATTTTGCATATAATGTATACATATGAGAGCCCTCACAACAACCGGTTATCTAATTTTGTAAAAAACTAATACGGTACTTTAGTTATAAACCTTACATTCATCCTCTTGCTAAGGTTAACTACATTCATTTATCAATCCTAAATACCGGAGTATTCTTTTTCTAAGGGTATAATGAGTTTTTAAGCGTAGACTTTAATTGTCTAGTTTATCTAATAAGACATAAGTTCGAAACTCGCTCAATAAATTTGGATTTACCCGATATTAGAGCCGCAGTGCAATTTATTTTTTATTTATTTTTTCTTAATTTTTTTTTTTCATTTTTTAATTTTTTTTTAAAGACAAGAATTGGCTCAAAAAAGAACAAAAAATAAAAGAGCAAACCCTTGATTTCAATTTGGTAATCTACAAATCTTCACATAAATGAACGTGTCCAAACTGGAATGGGTTTGTAGCTTAATTAGCTCTAACCCAATTTATCGTAGATAATCTTGATTAATCTATCAAATTAAATTTCATTTCATGAATTAATTTTAAATTAGTAACTACAATGGACAACAATATGTATCATTTACACGTTTTTCCTTAAGCAAGCACTTAAAGCCTCAATCTAAAGTACTTTTGAAGTCACGGAAATACGTAGATGTAGAATTTGTCCAACTGATGTTAGATATACATAATGAATACTACCTTTATTAGTATTATCATCATTATAATTGTCAATTATACGTTGATACATAATAGACGGCATTGAAATTCTATAAAGATATTTTAGTTGGTTGGCTCCCTTTCCTAACTACCACCTGTCCTTTTACCATACACTAATATTACAATTTAGTGAATACTCATAACTCATCATTTGGATAATTGTATTTGTAAAGTCAAACTAATGTATTATACATTGTCTCCAAGTATAAAATCTTCCAGTCATTTTTTATAACAAAGTAATTTAGTAGGTACAAGTTAGTTATATATATCTCCAAGAAAAGACAAAGTTATGATATCAATCATCAAAATCAAACAATTCATAATCTCCTACCAAATTTTATACATCAAGAGTCACATCATCCATCTTAAGTGTTGATTTTAATTTGGCACATCAAATTAGTTTATGAACAAAACCAAAACAACCTTGAAGTTCTTTAACACTTATGGTTACCCAGCACACATTATTATGCAATGGCTACAAATTATGTGAATGTATCTATCACCTCTACCCCATACTATTATTTTATTCCTCATACTCTTGTGTTAATGATTTCATAATCCTCATGCTCATTATGCTTGTGAAGGTTTTCAATTAGGTTTCCGAGGGCATGCACCATGCCTAATCTCGGAATACTTTATAACAATATGTCGCAAAATTATCTTGTGCCTCAGAATTTAGGTGCACAACACAGGAATGTTCAAAGCTTCAAGAATGTATTATCGATGAAGGTATTCAAGATGAGAAGCCAAAGAAATCCAGAGGGAGTTCAGAGGAAAATCAAAATTTATGATTGATCCACACATCATAAGCATCTTGGAGCCGTTGGCATCTATATAGTGAAAGCGAGGAATCATTGAAGAATGTCTTTTCCTTCACTGTACACAAACTCTCTGTTTCTTCAAGAAGGTGAATTTGTTTAATTTCGATAGTATAAACATGGAGAATGAAAAATCGCTAGTCATAAACCTTGAAGAGAAGCTTAAGCCTTGGTTCACCCACACTTTTAGGGATGAGAGGTCAAAGTTCGGCCAATTGGTTCTGATGTGGAATACTTATTCCACCAGATGTGTTGTAAGGACGGTGATAAAATGATATGGTAGTACCAAAAGAAAGTAATTCCTTGTTTTGGTATATTTGATTATTGATTAAGCCTTAGTTAAAAATGTTGTCTAATAAGAAGTGCTCAAGATATATGTAAAAAATTAATCTTGTTGAATTGGATAATGGTTATTATGGGATTGCATTATTAGTTTACTACGAATATTTCATATGTCATTGTATACTACTTTTGTTTTAAAAGGTGCTTGTCGAGTAAGTCCTTTGCATTACTCACATTATTCAACTTAATTAATATTAAATAAAATTATAATAATTTTGTATCTTTCTTCATGACAATAACGTTTAGTTAACCTTTTGGGCTATAAGACCTTTTTTTCCCTTCACCTTAAATATCAATTAGTTGAGATAATTTCAAGCAAATTTTGATAACTTTGGACCTTCTCAATTACAAAAACAAACATAAATCCTAACATTCAATAAGTGAACCTTGAATAGAAGGCGTTTATCACTAATAAGTGTCCCTTGGCTATATAAATTAAAAAAAACCCAATAACCCACTACCATGCATGCCTTAAAATCCAAACCCCTCTTCCCAACTCCTAAGAGCACATTACACTTGTTTGGGATCGAACCTAGGATCTTTAGTGCAAGGGGAGGACTAGGACTCTAGGATTAATAACTAATGAGTAATGGGTTCCTTGAGCTTTAGTAGACTGAGTAGAATAAATAGTGTATCACCCGCCCGATTGTTTTTTTTTGCCGTTAGTTATGAATCAATCTTCAAAAACCAATCAATTATTTATCATAGTACAACTCAACCAAAAGATTAAGCGATTATTAAGGGCCATGATTAATTAAATTATTTCTCGCCGTTTCCTCACATTAGAGTCCATTGGGCTAACAAATGTGGATGCGTTTAGGACTTACTATACCAGTGCTTACGATTCCACTTAGAAATGAGAGATGGATGAGATACAAACCCGTAACGTTTTGTTTCCGTTAGCGCCATACCATATCAGAAGACCATTTCAAACACAAAACTTAAGTTGATAGGCCCACATGGTCAACCGGTGTTTGTGAAATCTATCCAAAAGCTAAAAATTACAAATATAGTACATCATCTACGCGATCTAAACAGTTGATATGATTTGAAGCTAATTTCACTTCATCTTTTGCTTCCAAAACGAAAGAAATCAAAAGGTGGTAAAAAAAAAACTAACCTAGATCGCGAACAGTGGCATGGACCTTGTAGCCGTCGTGAGAAGAGCATTGACAGCCATGAGCCATATAGCCATAGCACCTGTTACAACAGTATGTTTCGTTCTTTGTTTTCCTAGTTGCCTCCATTATTGTTGGACTAACAGAACTCTTATGTGAAATTAATTAGTACCAACTTTTTGTACTACTTTGTTTTTTCTGTTAATTATAATAAGCATTATTATACTTGTATATAAGTATATAAAATACATAATTAGGCGGTGCATGCTGCGTAGTGCACCTATATAAGTTTTATTAACAACCTACATCGTTACTGGAATTTCGTGTTAGATTCTTAGATAAATAATACCCATTGCTCGTTTTTTTTCATACCTTTGGAATCTTTACACTATTTATAATATGGGAGAATTTTTAAATTAATTTTATTATGATAATATGTCAGCATGTGAGGTTTTCTTTGTTTCGTCTCATAATACGTTATAATACCAATTATTATATTTTATATATATAACAAAAGATATTTAGGGTCCGTTAGTAGGCTTAAAACATTTTCGGATAAAAATAGTTTCCCCTGAAAACTTTTTACATTAGAAAACTCATTCTCATAAAAAAATTTACATTGTTTGGTTGCCTGTAAATGATTTTACTTTTATAACATTTTTCATTGTTTGGTGGTGAAAAATCAAGTATATCAATTGTAAGGAAAGTGTTTTCCTTCGAAGTGTGATGCAAAATGTTTTCCTCCCAATTTTGGGGGGAAAATGTTTTCAGCATGGTGGAAAACTATTTTCCACCCCTCAAGTTTTACATTTTAATTTTTTAACTCCAAACCAAACGACTAAAATGAGAAAACCTGTTTTTCGGAGAAAACGTTTTCACGCCCTACAACAGACCCTTAAGGTTAAATAAATAAGTATATTGCATATGTGCAAGTTAAAATACATCAAAACAAGAAACGGAAGGAGTATATATTACATACATTCTGTTTGTGAATTAGATTCAACCATTTGAGTTGCATGGAATTCAATTGAAATTTTATGTGAGGGTAAAAGGAGAAAAAGAATAGAAAAACATGTGAGTGAAAAAAGACATATGAGAAATATCATAGTGGTAGAGAAAAAAATAACAATATTTGTTGTATCTATTTAAAATATTTATTTTTAACAATTATACTCCATATCTAATTTAAAACAAAATTAGT
This sequence comes from Suaeda aralocaspica, assembly GCA_016808085.1. NCBI lineage: Eukaryota > Viridiplantae > Streptophyta > Magnoliopsida > Caryophyllales > Amaranthaceae > Suaeda > Suaeda aralocaspica. The sequence goes on along the minus strand of PYUH01000238.1, from coordinate 4,180,268 downwards.
ACTCGTCCATACAACATAAGTCTTGTGCAATAATTGAATGTTCACGTGACTTTTTCCCATGGCCTATAATTCATCACTTTATCTACAGTTACTAAGGAGTTTAATTTGAGTTGGCAGTGCAAGTTTGGGTTGATCCAATTTGGTTCAAGGCATTTTAATTCAAGTTCGTTTCGATCATTTTTTCCCCTTGGTTTAGGCCAATCTAATTTAGTTTAGGATATTTTAGAATTGGCTCAAACATGTTTATTCTAAATTCGGACAATATTCAATCCAAACTCGGGTTATTTTAGTAAATCCACTTCAATTCAATCAAAGATGGTCATCAAATTATGTTGGAGCCACGTGTAGTCATTGTGATGCACGTGCATCACCTTACCAAAAAAAATAAAATAAATAACTTAATTTTTTTAAAACAAAATACTCCCTTCACAACGCACTTCTTTCATTTTGAAACAAACAATTTGACAAACAACCCAAAACCCTAAAAACTTGCCCCTCTCTCTTCCTCTCATCCATTGGCGGATCCAGGATTTTATTTGGGGGTGCCAAATTTTAACTTTTGATAGTTTGATATAAAAATATTCCAAAAATTCACAATATAGATTTAATAGTTGAAGTTTTGTCATACGATGATCATTGTCAAAGTAGAACCAACAAGGCAACGATCGAAATTTTGAGGGGTGTTAAATACTTTTACTATACTATTGCATGATTTTACATTAAAAAATCTAAACATTGATAGCCATTCAGATATAACCAACAAAATGACAATTCTAACAACTATATTGCCATAAGGTAGGTGCTATATATATTTCCAAAATAAATTTGACATTTCTTTGTACTTATTTTTGGAGCAGGAAAGAAACCATGTCAAAGAACCTATGTCAATGAGGGAAAATAAATTGATCAATAAGAATTTAGTGTCAAAGAAAGGAAATAAAAGAGCATTATGCATGTATAGAGCAGTTTGAATATGGGATCAATTCATATCAGAAGCATTCACCTAGGAGTTTGTGCACCTACCATAGCCCAGCTCTAATAAGTGATACTAAAGTACCACTAAATATAATAATTCATTTACTAATTTTTTATCCTTTCTTAAATTATTTTTTTAAAGTGGAGGTGCATCTGCCTACCCATGTCCTATGCTGATCCGCACTTGCTCTCTCAACTTTCATAGTTTTGTGACGAAGGTTACTGGTTGATCCGTGCCTTGGTGGTTCACCAATGACCACAAGAGCCGATGGTCTTTAATTTTCTTCATCTTTGTGTAACGTATTTTGGCTCCAGTGTTTTTGAATTGCTGTTGTTGTGCACTAGTACAAAAAACAAGATTTGCTGCGGTTATTTGCCGGTATTTCTGTCGGTTTTGAACCGCAGCACTTATAGCAGCACAAATGATGAATTTTATTTGCTGCGGTTAACCTTCGATTAAAAAACTATGTATTCCAAAAAAATGTCAAGAATTATAAAGATAAACTTGTCAGGAGACTCTTTTGAGTCATCCCAGACAACGTATGCTCTAACTCTGATCCCTACACGGACACAAATAAAAATAGTAATTATCAAAGAGGCCCCAAAAGAAAATCAGAATCCCTGCTCCTTCACATAGGCAGGAGA
>PYUH01000238.1:4153986-4178623 GCA_016808085.1 Suaeda aralocaspica | reverse complement strand
ATAATAATAATAATAATAATAATAATAATAATAATAATAATAATAATAATAATAATAATAATAATAATAATAATAATAATAATAATAATAATAATAATATTGACTATTATTATTATTACATAATGACTTGTGTTATAATATTATATATCATAAATACATAGTTAACAAAAATTATACATGTAGTTTAATTAATTATATAATTTATATTTATTTAAAAAATACAAATTAATAATCATGCATCACACGGTACAACACTAGTTAAAGAATAATTTCAACTCAAATATTTTATTTTTTTTTGTTTTAAATTGTTGATTGAAGTATCCGTTTACATTACATTATGTCTCTAAGGTACTAATCAATAACAGGATGTTAATTGTTTTACTTAGCAAATTTGATTGGTTGAATCGTCTTAATAGATCTGTCATGCTCTATAGTTAGTTTGAAATAATTTTACAATTTATGACCGGATTCTTTTGGATATGACTTAAAACATCTACAATAAGAGATTTGTTATAGGGTTTGTTATTATTTTTTATTTCTTTGAAGTTTATAAACAAACCACTTATTACTATGTTACTCATGAGCGAGATTTGAGATAAATAATAAGTAGAGGTTTTAAAATAAAAAAAATGTTTGTATTAGCATATGTGAAATCGAGGTTTCTTATATTGTGGATGCCCCTACGATCTTAAATTGTACAAACCTCTTAAATTGCTTTATTATATGGAGTACAACATCTGACCAACATACTTCGTATAAGAGTATCCCCTAATTCTCTCCTAGAATAAGATTATATTAGGTCTATAATTTAAGCCTGCAAAGATCAACGAACTGCTGAAAAGATCATGCATGGACATTGGGAATCAAGCGATTTCGATCGGATCGTAATATTTTATCCCTTTTTTGGATTGTTCTTAACAACTTTCACTACTGTGTGACTGTTTCTTGCTAAATAAGGGATGTCCGGTGTCCCTTATTCTTGCGCTTTGTCAAAAAAAAAATAAAAAAAAAAATTAAATGAAGCCTGCAAAATATCTCATTCATTTTTGTGTATTCATAAATAGACAATACTAACATGATGGCCTGTGAAAATAATTGGCAAATCACTAACTATGAGAGACCTGATATTACATTTATACGAGTAACGTATTACAACCTACAATATAAATAATTACAAACATGTCTTTGGCATTATACTTTATCACACTCCCTCAATCTGTGCGGGGGGAAACCACATGCAAATTAAAACTTAAAAACTCAAAACGTTAATGTGTACACTGCGCACCAAGATCAACATGGGTATCACATACAAGAACAAAATGGTAATCGACATTAATGTGTACACTGCGATCATGTCGTACTGAATGAACCATAAGGTAGGTAGCCGAAACATTGTCACGATAGAGTTGGACACTTGGACTGGATGTCGAATCACCAACACAAGTTCCGCTAGCAAAGAGTGAAGATGTAACATATCGGTGACAGTGTATGCCGCAGCACAATACTCGACTTTAGTGGAAATTTTAGAAACAGGTTGCTTTTTAGAACACCGGGATGTGAGATTATCTCAAAGAAAAATGGCATAGCCAGGATTAGAGCGACAATTATATATCACGGCCGCCCAATCAGCTTCTGATCAATATGGAACGATAATGGTAATGTCTTTTGATGGGCGGAGCCATAAGCCATAATTTGCATGGCCGATCAAGTAGCTGAAAATAAGCTTAACGGCAGCAAAAATGAGTAGTACGAGGAGCATGCATAAATTGTGATACTCAATTGTACATCATAAGTAATATCAGTTCAAGTCATAAGTAATAGTCAAGTATTGTAAAGCTGCTACCATACTATGGTACTCTGATGGGTCCGCAAGTAAATCACCATCAGTGAGAGAGAGTGTCGTTCTAGACGGAGTGGAGTATGTAAGGGCTTAGCGGTATGCAAATTATTAAATCATGAGTACATTTTTGTTGAGATAGGAATAGCCCCTTAGGGGTACGTACTAACCAAATGCCAAGAAAATAATGAAGATTCCTTAAGTCTTTCATCACAACTTGATGAGTAACAAGTAAGGAAATACATCGATTAGCTGAAGTACGAGAATTGGCAGTAATGACAATATCATCAACATATAGTAAAAAGGTACAAAAGATCCTTGTCACATCTGAAAATAAACATGGAATTATTGGATTGACAACAAAAGAAACCCTGTTGCAAAAGAAAACTACTAAATCGATGAACAAGCTCTTGGAGCTTGTTTGAGGCCATAAAATAATGCCTCTCGGAGTCGACAAACATGAGTTGGATATTAGGTGAGCAAAACTTCGAGGTTGATTCATGTACACCTACTTTGTAAGGAAACAATGAAGAGATACATTTTTAACATCTAACTGGCGTATGATCCAACTTATAAGAGGCTAAAACTCTCGTCAAATTCCACACCCTACGATAACCATATTCCATACAATAATCTAGTTTTATGTCTAATATATGTAGTCATTACTATTCAATGGAAGGTAGATAACCATATTCCATACAATATTTGATGGTATGTTTGATTATAGTTGTTAGACCATGCTTATATTCAAATCCCAAGTCCTTCAGCTTCTTTGAAGTAGTCACAGATGGTATACCTTCATCATTCACAATATTGATCCTACAAATCAAACCGAAAACGGCATATTAGTACATGTATGACCTAGTAGATGACAAACAAACAAGTGATAATAGAAAAGAAATATTACCAGTTAATAGTTGATGAACAAGGATAATTTTGAGCAAGCAGTTTCATCAATTGAGATAGATGAAGGTTTTGAGTACTACACATGTATTTGCCTTCAGCCTTTGGATGTTTCATTAGAAATATGTGAGCGTTACATATATCTTCAATGTGAACTAAGCTAATGGAACCCATCCTTCCATTAACTGCTCCGAGGATTGGGTATAGCTCTGGGTCACCTACGCATCAAAACCAACCGAAAAACTAACAAAGATGTTGCGAAATAGTTTCACACTAATTTATTAACGTCAATAAAAAAAAGTCCGTCAAATTGTCAATCAAAATATAATAGAAACGTAGTTTGGCCACACATAAAATTGGATAAAGAATATTTTATATTATACTCCGTAGTATATTATTTTATTTAGAGCTTTTTTTTTTTCACAGAAATATAAAGAATAAAAAATTATCTTTACTCCCTAGCTAACTAATTTAATTTTAACTTATATTATATATCCAGTTATGATACTCAAATGCTGAGTATATTTATCTATTAGAATGTTATATGAAATATTTAGACATTAGAATCATGTTGTGTTGTATTGAATATCATGATAACATAAGGAGTTGAAATTTTCTTGAATAAGAGAAGAAGCAAATTACAAGTCTAGCTGAAAGGGAGAAATATAATTATACCTGTGATGGGTGACAAAAGAACTCGAATGCTCGAAGGGATTGTAGACGTAAGGAAGGGACCTGCAACGGTGGATGTAATGGCTGAAACGAGGGCAAGACCGTTATCCCTACCAAATTTGAATGCTACATCCTCAGTTACAAGCTTGGACAGTACATACACCTAAGAATACACATATTTTGGTCTTAGATAACTTGGTGAAAACATAGATATAGATTGGTTTATTTGATGGTCTAATATGAAGTGGTTTAAAAAATGGTGATACAATTTTGTATCATGAATAATAAGATATACATACATACCCATCCGCTGGCTCTTGTGTTCCAAACATGATCAGCAGAAACTCGACACGATTCATCAACCACAGGTATCCAATTTCCGTCACTATCCTTAGCCGTTATGGTACTGATCGAAGATGTCATGACCACCCTTTCGACTGAATTTGATCTTTTGCATGCTTTTAAAAGGTTTAAGGTTCCTTTGATTGCAGGTTCAATGATTTTTGATTGTACATAACTCTCTTTGAAGTTCAAATCAAACAAAAGAAAACGAGAAAAACAATAATTTATTGTGTAATCAATACTGTTGCACAATGCACACATAACATATAGTTATGACATTTTATTTTATGTGTAACAAAATTTAAAAGTATGTTGTATGTGGACTTACCAATATTTGTCTGGTGTTTAACACTGAATTCCATAGAAGCGGCTACATGAAACACACCATTGCAGCTCTTCACGGCTTCATCGAAACTGCCTTCATCTTGTAAATCAGCCTTAAAGAGCTTCAATCTATCTTGGTTTTTCCATTTGGTTAAGAAATATGATGCCTTGTCTAACATACGTAAAAGATTATCAGATTATTAGTGAATAATTAAGGACTTGTTTCTCATTGAACAAATTAATTTGCCAACTACCGTCTTTATTGATGAACATATTACCCAAAATGTTAGCGCGCTCATCATAATTCATAGACATGAACTACCCTACGAAAGAGTCATACTGTTACATATAGTTATATACCATACAAAAATATATACAATCATACATTCATACGTACTTTAAACTTTATATTTAAACAGTGCATCCTATGAAAAATACAATTTTTTATAGGGGTTGTGGAAAATTACAATAAAAAGACATAAAAGTAGAAAATGAAAAAGGCAAGAAGTACTATATATTGAGGGATTCCCCACATCTAACAGTGAGATGTTTAAAGAAGGGTATTACATGAAGTTTTTGTAAATATATGCAAAATACTCAGGCATATACACTAACAATGCAGCCCCTACTTTTATATACATTTACATAAATGCCATGTAATATCCTCTCTTAAACATATCATTGTTAGATTTCAGAAATTCCTCCTATCGATTGGGTTTGCGGCAGCCATTTGAGCCAAAAACTTTTTCTAGAGGTTTGGATCACTGTGAAGGGTGGAAGCTTGAAGTATTGGGCCATATCCATATATTTTGCTGGGCTTGGTTCGAGGTACATGTCGATTGGTATTACATAAAACTGCAACCATGTAGACATTTGCGCACTCGCGTTTTTCTATAACTAGAGACCTATTGTTTAGGAATATGCATGTAATGTCTATCTTGGATGTTAATTCGACGGCAATTAAAAAGTCATATGTAGTTAAACCAATGAGATTTTACCATCTATTAAATGATATAATATAATTTTTTTTTAATAATAGATTATACACAATATACCCTATACATAGTAGATTAGTAACTATACATAAAACTAAAAATTGTATTATACACATATATATACATAGTGCAAATACCGCGAATACAATCTTATGGAAAATAATTTTTGTATTTCTAAAAATATGAAATATGTATTTAAAAAGTATAAAATACAAAACTCATTTAATTGATGGAAAAATCTCATTGGCTTGACTATGTTTGACTTCGATGAATATTTTCTTAATTGTCCACTGAAGAATTTTCAACCTATCTCAAAATATTTTCACTTGCTTACTTTGAATTTAGTTTAAAAAAAATGCTACATAAAACTAATTTCATAACTTATTTATAACACAAATTAATAATTGATATTTCACTTGGTTTCTTTGTTAAATTCATTTACTAAATTTGATTGTTCATTCATAAATTCTAAAAATTCATTTTTAAAAAACAAAATGTTCATTTTGACATCTTAAATAATTTTGGCACCCTAAATACTACGTATCAATTCCCTTGTTATTGCTTGTCATATGAATTTGTTACGTTTGAATATTGTTTTTAAAACCCTTAAAATCATCACCTATCAATCAACTATATATTAAAATGCAAGGCGCCTCTTAACAACGTAACTCGTCATGTGACGCCTGTATGCAGGGCCGTATTAGAGGGAGTCCAAGGAGCCCCACCACACATGGCCCCAACATACATAGAGCCCTCAAATTTTATATTTCAAGGCATATTCCAACATACTATATAAAACTTCAAGTCATGTATTCATGTACATAGCTTGAATTAACATCTTTTTAATATTTTCATAGTAATGTAATGTTATTTTGCATATAATGTATACATATGAGAGCCCTCACAACAATCCGGTTTATCTAATTTTGTAAAAACTTAATACGGTACTTTAGTTATAAACCTTACATTCATCCTCTTGCTAAGGTTAACTACATTCATTTATCAATCCTAAATACGGAGTATTCATTTTCTAAGGGTATAATGAGTTTTTAAGCTTAGACTTTAATTGTCTAGTTTATCTAATAAAGACATAAGTTCGAAACTCGCTCCATAAATTTTGGATTTACCCGATATTAGAGCCGCAGTGCAATTTATTTTTTATTTATTTTTTCTTAATTTTTTTTTTTTCATTTTTTAATTTTTTTTAAAGACAAGAGATTGGCTCTAAAAAAAAGAACAAAAAATAAAAGAGCAAACCCTTGATTTCAATTTGGTAATCTACAAATCTTCACATAAATGAACGTGTCCAAACTTGAATGGGTTTGTAGCTTAATTAGCTCTAACCCAATTTATCGTAGATAATCTTGATTAATCTATCAAATTAAATTTCATTCATGAATTAATTTTAATTAGTAACATACAAGTGACAACCAATATGTAATCATTTACACGTTTTTCCTTTAGCAAGCACTTAAAGCCTCAAGCTAAAGTAGCTTTTGAAGTCACGGAAATACGTAGATGTAGAATTTGTCCAATGTATAGATATACATAATGAAATACTAACACTTTATTAGTATATTATACATTTATAATTGTCAATTATTACGTTGATACATAATAGACGGCATTGAAATTCTATAGAAGATATTTTAGTTGAGTTGGCTCCCTTTCCTAACTACCACCTGTCCTTTTACTATACACTAATATTACAATTTAGTGAATACTCATAACTCATCATTTGGATAATTGTATTTGTAAAGTCAACTAATGTATTATACATTGTCTCAAGTATAAAATCTTCATGTCATTTTTTAATAACAAAGTAATTTATGTAGGTATCAAGTTAGTTATATATACTCCAAGAAAAGACAAAGTTATGATATCAATCATCAAAATCAAACAATTCATAATCTCCTACCAAATTTTATACATCAAAGAGTCACATCATCCATCATTAAGTGTTGATTTTAATTTGGCACATCAAATTAGTTATGGAACAAAACCAAAACAACCTTGAAGTTCTTTACACTTATGGTTACCCACAACATTATTATGACACAATGGCTACAAATTATGTGAATCATCTTACCTCTACCCCATACTATTATTTTATTCCTCATTACTCTTGTGTTAATGAATTTCATAATCCTCATGCTCATTATGCTTGTGAAGGTTTTCAATTAGGGTTTCCGAGGGCATGCACCATGCCTAATCTCGGAATACTTTATAACAATATGTCGCAAAATTATCTTGTGCCTCAGAATTTAAGTGCACAACAACAGGAATGTTCAAAGCTTCAAGAATGTATTATCGATGAAGGTATTCAAGATGAGAAGCCAAAAGAATATCCAGAGGGAGTTCAGGAGGAAAATCAAAATTTAATGATTGATCCACACATCATAAGCATCTTGGAGCCGTTTAGGCATCTATATAGTGAAAGCGAGGAATCATTGAAGAATGTATTTCCTTCACTGTACACTAAACTCTCTGATTTCTTCAAGAAGGTGAATTTGTTAATTTCGAATAGTATAAACATGGAGAATGAAAAATCGTCTAGTCATAAAACCTTGAAGAGAAGCTTAAGCCTTGGTTCACCCACATCTTTTAGGGATGAGAGGTTCAAAGTTCGGCCAATTGGTTCTGATGATGGAATACTTATTCCACCAGATGTTTGTAAGGACGGTGATAAAAATGATAATGGTAGTACCAAAAGAAAGTAATTCCTTGTTTTGGATATATTTGATTATTGATTAAGCCTTAGTTAAAAATGTTGTTCTAATAAGAAGTGCTCAAGATATATGTAAATAAATTAATCTTGTTGAATTGGATAATGGTTATTATGTGGATTGCATTATTAGTTATACTACGAATATATTCATATGTCATTGTATAACTTACTTTTGTTTTAAAAGGTGCTTGTTCGAGTAAGTCCTTTGCATTACTCACATTATTCAACTTAATTAATATATTAAATAAAATTTAATAATTTTGTATCTTCTTCATGACAATAACGTTTAGTTAACCTTTTGTGGCTATAAGACCTTTTTTTTTCCCTTCACCTTAAAGCTATCAATTAGTTGAGATAATTTCAAGCAAATTTTGATAACTTTGGACCTTCTCAATTACAAAAACAAACATAAATCCTAACAATTCTAATAAGTGAACCTTGAATAGTAAGGCGTTATCACTAATAAGTGTCCCTTTGGCTATATAAATTAAAAAACACCAATAACCCACTACCATGCCATGCCTTAAATCCAAACCCCTCTTCCCAACTCCTAAGAGCACATTTACACTTGTTTGGGATCGAACCTAGGATCTTTAGTGCAAGGGGAGGAGCTAGGAGCCTAGGATTAATATACTAATGAGTAATGGGTTCCTTAGAGCTTTAGTAGACTAGAAGTAGTAAATAGTGTATCACCCCGATTTTTTTTTTTGCCGTTTATGAATCAAATCTTCAAAAACCAATCAATTATTTATCATAGTATCAACTCAACCAAAAGATTAAGCGGATTATTAAGGGCCATGATTAATTTATAAATTTTATCACGTTTCCTCACATTAGAGTCCATTGGGCTACAAATGTGGATGCAGTTTAGGACTTACTATACCCAGTGCTTAACGATTCCACTTAGAAATGAGAGATGGATGAGATACAAACCCGTAACGTTTTTGTTTCCGTTAGCGCCAATACCATATCAGAAGACCAATTCAAACAAAAACTTAAGTTGATAAGGCCCACATGGTCAACCGGTGTTTGTGAAATCTACTCCAAAAGCTAAAAATTACACATATAGTACATCATCTACGCGATCTAAACATTGATATGATTTGAACTAATTTCACTTCATCTTTGCTTCCAAAAAGGAAAGAAATCAAAAGGTGGTAAAAAAAAAAAACTAACCTAGATCGCGAACAGTGGCATGGACCTTGTAGCCGTCGTGAAGAAGAGCATTGACAAGCCATGAGCCAATATAGCCAGTAGCACCTGTTACACAGTATGTTTCGTTCTTTGTTTTCCTAGTTGCCTCCATTATTGTTGGACTACACAGAACTCTTATGTGAAATTAATTAGTACCAACTTTTTGTTACTTTGTTTTCTGGTAATTATAATAAGCATTATTATACTTGTATTAGCTATATAAAATACATAATTAGGCGGTGCATGCTGCGTAGTGCACCTATATAAGTTTTATATTAACTACCTACATCGTTACATGGAATTTCGTGTTAGATTCTTAGATAAATAATACTCCATTGCTCAGTTTTTGTTTCATACATTTGGAATCTTTACACTATTTATAATATGGGAGAATTTTTAAAATTAATTTTATTATGATAATATAGTCAGCATGTGAGGTTTTCTTTGTTTCGTCTCAATAAGTACGTTATTAATATCCAATTATTATATTTTATATATATAACAAAAGATATTTAGGGTCCGTTAGTAGGGCTTAAAACATTTTCGGATAAAAATAGTTTTCCATGAAAAACTTTTTACATTAGAAAACTCATTCTCATAAAAAATTTACATTGTTTGGTTGCATGTAAAATGATTTTACATTTTAAACATTTTTCATTGTTTGGTTGGATGAAAAATCAAGTATATCAATTGTAAGGAAAAGTGTTTTCCTTCGAAGTGTGATGCAAAATGTTTTCCTCCCAATTTTGGGGGAAAATGTTTTCAGCATGGTGGAAAACTATTTTCCACCTCAAGTTTTACATTTTAATATTTTTACTCCAAACCAAACGACGTAAAATGAGAAAACTGTTTTCGGAGAAAACGTTTTACGCCCTACCAAACAGACCCTTAAGGTTAAAATAAATAAGTATATTGTCATATGTGCAAGTTAAAATACATCAAACAAAAGAGAACGGAAGGAGTATAATATTACATCTGTTTTGAATTAGATTCAACCATTTGAGTTGCATGGAATTCTAATTGAATATTTTATGTGAGGGTAAAAGGAAGAAAAAGAAATAGAAAAACATGTGATGAAAAAAGACATAATGAGAAATATCATATTGGAGAGAAAAATAACAATATTTGTTGTATCTAATTTAAAATATTTATTTTTAACAATTATACTCCATATATCTAATTTAAAACAAAATTAGTACTCGTCCATGACAACATAAGTCTTGTGCAAATAATTTGAAGTGTTCACGTGACTTTTTCCCAGTGCCTATAATTCATCACTTTATCTACAGTTACTAAGGAGTTTAAATTTGAGTTGGCAGTGCAAGTTTGGGTTGATCCAATTTGGTTCAAGGCATTTTAATTCAAGTTCGTTTCGATCATTTTTTCCCCTTGGTTTAGGCCAATCTAATTTAGTTTAGGATATTTTAGAATTGGCTCAAACATTTTATTCTAAATTCGGGAACAATATTCAATCCAAACTCGGGTTATTTTAGTAAGATCCACTTCAATTCAATCAAAGATGGATCAAGCAAATTAGTGGTGGAGCCACGTGTAGTCATTGTGATGCACGTGCATCACCTTACCAAAAAAAATAAAATAAATAAACTTAATTTTTTTAAAACAAAATACTCCCTTCACACGCACTTCTTTCATTTTGAAACAAACAATTTGACAAACAAACCCAAAACCCTAAAAACTTGCCCCTCTCTCTTTCTCTCATCCAGTGGCGGATCCAGGATTTTTATTTTGGGGGTGCCAAATTTTAACTTTTGATAGTTTGATATAAAATATTCCAAAAATTCACAATATAGATTTAATAGTTGAAGTTTTAGTCATATGATGATCATTGTCAAAGTAGAACCAACAAGGCAACGATCGAAATTTTAGAGGGGTGTTAAATACTTTTACTATACTATTGCATGAATTTACATTAAAAAATCTAAACATTGATGAGCCATTCAGATATAACCAAACAAATGACAATTCTAACAACTATATTGCCATAAGGTAGGTGCTATATATATTTCCAAAAAAATAAATTATGACATTTCTTTGTACTTATTTTTGGAGCAGGAAAGAAACCATGTCAAAAGAACCTATGTCAAATGAGGGAAAATAAATTGATCAATAAAGAATTTATGTCAAAGAAAGGAAAATAAAAGAGCATTATGCATGTATAGAGCAAGGTTTGAATATGGGATCAATTCAATATCAAGAAGCATTCACCTAGGAGTTTGTGCAACTACCATTAGCCCAAGCTCTAATAAGTGATACTAAAGTACCACTAAATATATATATTCATTTACTAATTTATCCTTTCTTAAATTATTTTTTTAAAGTGGAGGGTGCATCTGCCTACCCATGTCCTATGCTGGATCCGCACTTGCTCTCTCAACTTTCATAGTTTGGTGACGAAGGTTACTGGTTGATCCGTGCCTTGGTGGTTCACCAATGACCACAAGAGGCCGATGGTCTTTAATTTTCTTCATCTTTGTGTTAACGTATTGTGGCTCCAGTAGTTTTTGAATTGCTGTTGTTGTGCACTAGTACAAAAAACAAGATTTGCTGCGGTTATTTGCCGGGTATTTGCTGCGGTTTTGAACCGCAGCACTTATAGCAGCAGCAAATGATGAAATTTTATTTGCTGCGGTTAAACCTTCGATTTAAAAACTATGTAGTCCAAAAAAATGTCAAGAATTATTAAAGATAAAACTTGTCAGGAGACTCTTTTGAGTCATCCCAGACAAACGTATGCTCTACTCTGATCCCTACACGGACACGAAATAAAAATAGTAATTAATCAAAGAGGCCCCAAAAGAAAATCAGAATCCCCTGCTCCTTCACATAGGCAGGAGAAAAATTTTAACAGAGAGATTGTTTCCACAATTGTGTAACCACGAAATCATGTCATAACCTTAGGAATTGATTGTTTGACTAATTGATAAGCACCCAATATAGACTAGCAGTTAACAAAACTGCTTCGAACGCCTGCTTTGCACCATAACATATAGACTAGCAGTCATAACCTTAGGAATTGATGACTCAACTTTACAAGCTGCTGCCCATGCAGCTTTGAACGCCTGTTTTGCACCATAACATAATTCATTTGTTGTTGGATCCATAAAAATTTTCTTTAAGCACAAACATTATTCGTTGCTTCTTATTTGTCAATTTGTGCACTTTGGTATATCATTATTGTTAGAAACTGAAGCCAAACTGCCATAACTAGAGAATTTGTCATTGGTCCCTTGCCTTTTAGTGTTGTCTTTTTTTTTTTTACTTGGCCTTCTTCCCTCCACATCAATTTGATGAGAACATTAAAATTAGTGGGGCTTTATTACGGAGTATTTATTTTACTTGGGTTGTTTTTACGGTTTTTCACTGTTTTACAGTTTATTCAGCTGTCTGTTTTACTCCCACTAAAGTATTCATTCTTTAAACCTAATTAAAGAGAAAAACAACAAATACAATAGCACCAAGGCAATGAACAGCCGTTTTTTCCTGATAGACAAAAGGTCCATTGAAGCGTTATGAACTAAAGTATGCAATAGAATAGCAGTCAAATTGTACTCAAACAACAAATGACAGTAGAATAAAAAAGTACATGTTTTTTAAAAAAACTATCAAGTCAGTGAAACATAAATTCCAATCAATTCAATAATAATTATAATAAATCATAGATAAACAATAAGAACCCTAATTGGGTACGGTGTAAATGAAATCAACAATAATACGAAATTAAAACTTGTGAAATTAAAATTCAATTGAATAAATTAATAATAAAGGAGGAATAATATAAATATCAAATCATACATCATCATCAAGTATCTCAGCAAATCAACAATTCAACATTTCAACATATTTACAAAGAAAATAAAGTAAAAAACCTCACTTGTGATTTGTGAAGGCAGAGAAGGCGTGAATCGTTCGGCACTTCGGTGAATCGACTTGGTCTTCAGGAGTGGCTGATGCTATTACCGGCGACTCGGCGGGGGTCCCCTAGTCCATAAGTGGGTTTGAAGTTTGAAAGTTTAGGAGAGAAAGGGGAAGTGAGTTACTGGAATGGGAACTGGAGCTTCAACAGCAGCCATGGTTATGGAGGAGAAAGAAAGTGACAGAGAAAACGGAGGAGAGAGAAGGAAACTGTGTTATCATACGAAGTTAGGGTTAGAGAGATTGAGAGGGAGAAACATCAGAAAGAAGGGGAAAGAAAAATGAGGGAGAATGACGGGAATTAGGGTTAGGTGGGAAAATGGAGGGTTTGTGTTATTTATAGCCCTTTCGTTTGGGCTGGGCTTGAACGATTTTTTTTGGGTTGATTTATTTGCTGCGGTTATAACCGCAGCAAATAATAAAAAGAACCGCAGCAAATAAATCAACCGCAGCAAAATATTTTTCTTGTGTATCATCAACAACTATTTGCTGCGGTTCTTTAAAAATCTCAAAGAACCGCAGCAAATGTGGCGCAGCAAAATCCAATTTTTCTACTAGTGGTGTTGTGCTTGAGTGCTTACGTGGCTTTGACTTTGCCACAGTTTGGTGTTCCTCGCTTCCTCCGGTGATGCGGCCTTAGTTTACCGAATCAAGGTATGTTTAATTGCTTACAGTTTAGTTTCAGTTTTTGTTTAAATGTTTAATTTTAGAATTTTGTTTTGTTTTTTAATTAATTAATTAATTAATTGTTATTTAGTTTTATTGTTGTAGTTCAATTAGAAATTTAGATTAGTTTAATTGATTTCAAATTTTTTAGTTGTTTATTTAGATTAATTATATACAGATTTACTTGTTTACTTGATTATTGTAGACTTTTAAACATCTATTTACTTGTTCAATTAGATTAGTCCAATTACTTGTTCTTTTGTTGTTGTTGTTATTGTTGTTGTTTATTTCCTTACAGTTTAGTTGTTTTGTTGTATAGATTAGTTAAATTAGTTGATTTAAAATAAAGTTCAGAGTGAGTATTTTAGATTTTGAAAATGAATATTCAACAAGCTTAATGTTGTTATTGTATATTTGTTGGATTTAATTGAATTGACTATTTCATAAATAATTTACATAATGAAGAGAAAACATACTCCCACCAAATATCAAAATATTGTTACTTTCTTCACACACACACAAAAAAATTCCTACTACTCAACAAAATTCTTCTCCAAATGAAACAATTCCCCGTCTACATCATGCTAGTAACTCCTTTACTTAATTGTTCTTGCTTAGGCATCAAAAAAAAAAAAAAACATTCATCTCCCATACACAATTCACCTCAAATTTTCACACAACTCCCCTCAAGGGCCTAAAAAACTCCACTCATAACTGACCTCAAAATGGAGGTGGACAATATTGTCCTCTTGATGCATCAACTTATGGTGTAAGAATAAGTGACATTGATCTTGCCAATCTTCCTCATGACCTCGGGATTAGGAGAAAAATGAGTCACTTCTATTCTGAATTTCTGATGATAGATAGGAGCGTGCCAAGTGAGGATAATTTGCATTGAAAAAAAGGCCTTGTCAACCTAAACAACATGTTTCTTCTTAAAGACAAATTGGTCCAAAAATGCGTCGATTTTGTGTCAAGTGGTTGAAACTTGGAGTTCTTGGCTTGAATATAGTGTGGAAAAGGATGTTGCCTATTGTTTCATTTATTACTTATTCAAGGAAGATAATGTGGCTGGAGGCGATGCATTTGTCACCGGTGGTTTCCAATCTTGGAATAGGTTGGACATAATAGAATATCGTATTGGTAAACACATGAGTGCTCACAACAATACCTTTGTCGCCATGGATTTATTCAAGAATCAAAAGTCAAGCATTACCATTGCTTAGCTTTCTCTTAACAAACAAAGGAATCTTTGAGTGTTAATAAGAAGCGATTAGAAGCATTGATTACTTCCATCCGATATTGTTTAGAGGGAGGATAGCCTTTTTGTGGTCATGATGAAAAAGAAACTTCAATTAATAGAGGTAACTTCCTTAGACTATTAGCTCTTCTTCGGATCCATGATCCTTAATATGAGAAAGTTTCTTTGAAAAAGGCCCCTCGTAATTGTGAACTTACATCACCAGATAGCTAAAGTGATTTCATTAATGCATGTGCAAAAGAGATTACTAAATTAATACTTGAAGATCTTAATGGTGGGTTCTTTGCTATTCCTGTTGACGAGTCGGCCGATGTTTCCGATAAGGAACAAATGGATATTTGTTTGAGATATGTATATATTAAAGTAGAAGTGTGTGAGTGTTTGGTGTGCATGTTAGGGACACAACTTCATTAACTCTTAAACTTGCCAGTGAACCATTACTTATGGAGCATTCTTTGTCTTTTTCTCAAGTAAGGGGCTAGGGTTATGATGGGGCAAGTAGTATGTTAGGTTTAGTAGATGGCCTTAAGACTATAATAGAGAAAGAATGTAAACAAGCATACTTTTTACATTGCTTTGCTCATCAACTTCAATCGACCCAAGTTTCACTTGCTAGAAAGAATTCTGATTATGCTTGGCTCTTTAGTAACATGCTTGCACCTCTATTGAATTTTGTAGGATTCTCGCCAAATAGGAAAGTTTCTTCGTGAAAAACAAGCTCAAGTGTTTGTTGATGAATTATTCTAAGTGAAAATGAAAATGGGTTTAATTAAGAAATGATGTTAGGTAGACCTATCGACACTCGTTGGGATTCCCACTTTAAGACAATTGTAAATGTGCTTGATTTGTTTTCTACAATCCTTGGCTTACTTGATGAGATTGCTAAAGATGCTCAAAAGAAAGGTAATGCAGATGATTATAATAGAACAAGAAGTATAAATTGAGAGTTGATGAATTTTGATTTTGTGTTTGTGGCACACATGATGGTTGCTATATTTGCCATTACAAATGAGTTGAATGTTGCTTTACAAAAACATGATCAAGATATTGTTACCGTAATGGCCATGGTTAATGTAACCAAGACTAATTTGCAAGAATTAAGAAATGAGGGATAGAATTCTTTTATGAGGAAGGTCTCTTCTTTTTTCCTGAAACATGTCATTGAGGTTCCAAATATTGATGACAATAATGAGGCCCCCGAGAGAATGATGTTCAGAAGTAAGCAACCACAAGTGTCAAATATTCATCACTTACTTTTTCGAGTTGAGGTGTTTATAAGTGTCATTGACCTTTAATTAAAAGAACTTGGAAATTGATTTTCGGAGATGAGCTTAGATTTGCTTTTGTGTATATCATGTCTTATTCTGGCTAATCAGTTTTCTTCTTTTGACAAAGAAAAATTGTTCAAGCTTGAAAGATTCTATTCAAATGAATTTCCAAGTTAGGATCCGATTTATTCTAACATGCACTTCAAAAATTCCTTCTTGCCGTTAGAGAAGATGAAAGGTTTTGAAATTTGAAGTCGTACTGAGTTGTCAATGAAACTTGTTAAACGGGATTGCTTGAAGCTCATAGTAGGGTATTATTGCTTTTAAAGTTGGTGTTGGTCCTCCCCGGCGCAACAAGTGAAACGAGATTCGTGAAAGATAAATTACGTAATAGTATGGGAGATCTAATGTTGAATTATTGTTTAATTACTTTTATTGAGAGTGATTTGTTTCTTAATGTCAAGATGAATGATATTATTGAACGATATCAAAACATGAACACCCGTCGTGAACAATTATAATAGTTTTAGAGCATTATTTTGTTTGTAAAATGTATTTAGTAGCAATTTCGGCTTGTAAGATGGATTTTTAAGTATTATTTCATTTAATTACTGATTATACGCTAAATAGTTGTAATGTCATTTTAAAAAAAAAATATTGGTATTGAAATCAATTCAGAACTAGACCCGTTTCAAAAAAAAAAAAAGGAAAGAAAAAAGAAAAAAACTATGACAGTTGATGGTAACCTACCATGTGGCAAATTTTGACTCTATCATTAAAGAAAAACCTAACTTAGTAAGAAGCCACGGTCTTTTTGGGTTATAGGTTATTTATATGTAGTTGCCTTATTTAAACCAAGGTTAATAATATGCAACAAGTTGCGAAAAATTATTCAAATGATTCTATGTATGAAAAACAATATATGATCAGTGTTAATGATTTCATCATGTTTCCACATGCAATATATATAAAAAATTATGTCTATAACCACATGTATTTCTTTAAATAGTATGACAATCAATGTGTATAAGCATTAAGATTGTTGGGACATGCAATGCCACACACTTTTCCCTTTTTGTTGAAAAAAAACTTGTGTAATAAATTATATTCAAAGGTTTAAATTTGGGGTTATATCAGTATTAAGTCCAGCGTCTCAAACCTACGACACCAAAAAGATTTTAACGAAGTATATATGCTAAATAATGTGGTTAACAGGATTCGAACAATTGAACCCATTACAGAACCTAAAAATAATTAAAGCTAGTAATTGTTGTTTGATAATTGCGATACAACCACTACATACCATACTTTTAGACTACCTCCTTAAGAAATTATATACTACGTATATTAATTGTCCACCATAACCAAATATGGTCAAACCAATGGGAACATGATACATATTAAGTTGTATAATGTATTTTAAGTAGTATAATTTGTTTTATGTAATTTAAATTATGTATTTTCAATATGTATGTACATGTTAAATTATGTAATTTAAGTAGTATACTTTGTTTTATGTAATTTTAATGTATTGTATAATAGCGTTCAGTATAATATCCCGAATACTGCATCACAATGACACAGTGTATGATTTTATTATTGTATTTAAAATGTATTGCTAAAGTATATTTAATTTTACCTATACAAAATATTACATATTGTATTAAAAAAAGGAAAACTAAATATTTTAAATTAATAGGTGGAGCATTTTTATTGGTTTGACCTTGGTGGACATTTAGCAAGATCCACGTATATTAATAATCAATTATTTAGTAGCAAGTTTGGTTATACAAACATGTAACAAGTATAACAACCCACCCACCAGGTACACATCTTCGGGGGGCTTGTAGTGACGGTGCACCACCCACAAACGCCCTTAACCACTGAAATAATGCTAACGCCACACTCGCGACCACAAACGCAGCTACAAGTCTACAACCCTCTTGTAGTAGGTATTGATCTTGTAGGTTTCCAATATTGGAACTATGGCATCATCGAAATAGCTAAAGCAAGCAACTAATGTTGCCAATAATGGGTGAGGTTTCAAACCTCTTGCATTGGGTTGAAACCGCATCCTAGCAGTTTCCACCTCGCGAGCTAGCGCCAACATGTACTTGTTGATTATGGTGGTACAACCTCGTCGACTATGTTAATAAATTTCGAAACTAATCATCTGGTCAACGCCGATGTTTATTGTAGCTACTCCCACTATCATAGTGGGCATAGACATACAACCTTCTTGGGTCGACTCAATTGCTTCGTGTAGCCACTCTCGGATTTGCATTATGGATTAGATGAACGATGACTGTGTGATATGATGAAACTCGTGAATGAATGAAATGATGAAGAGAAAGAGAAACAACTGAGTATCAAACCAAAAGGATAATAGAGGAGGAGTTGAAGAAGAGAGAAGATCGAGAAATGTGTGCTTAGTTTAAACTCCATATATGATGCACACATATATAACTAGTAGCAGTGGCTTTTAATGCACGCAAGAACCAAAAAAGTACTTTACACTAGTAGCACAATAAGCACATACATTGGAGATAGGATATTGGCACAATATTTGCAACAAATATATTAGAATACAAGATGATTATTATATATTATATGATTTTGTCCTTGTAAGTATAAGATGACTAAAAAATATAATATATCAATAGCCTTAGATTATGATCCTTGTAATATATATTATATTTGCAACATATAATATATAATATATGTTAAACATACTTGTAAGAAGACTAAGGCTTGTTCTCCTCGACTTATTTTTACTTATTTTCAGCAAAAATAAGTTCAGTTCAGCAAAAATTAGTTTCAATCCTTAATAAATTGTTAATGATTTCAGCAAAAATAAGTTCAGATAAGTAAAAATAAGTTCAGTTTAGCAAAAATAAGTTTAGATCAATAAAAATAAGTTCAGATCAGCAAAAATAAGTTGAGGAGAACAGGGCCTAAATAGTCTGTTCAAACAATACACTTATCTTAATCAAAATAAGCATTAAATTTAGCATCCATTTAATTTCAAATTAGGCTTACAATAGTAGAAAAAAAATTAATTCATCAATAAAGTATTCATACGACATTTACAATAAAGATCAAAACTTACAAGTGCAATAGAATTTGGATTGAATCAATTTAAATTGAACAAAACTACTACAATTATACATGAGATATGACAATGATGAATACCCTCTTCCACGTCGTTGTTCTATGCAGCCTTTAATGAGAGCAAAAATTATTTTTGAAATACTCACAAATAATACCTCATTATTGCTAGTAATTGTTTACAGAAGTAGTAGGGAGTCACAATAATACTCACAAATTATTTTTTTTTTTTTTGGTGTTAGGGAGTCACAATGGCAAGGTGAGAATCGATCACTGGATCTCTTAGAACCGGGAGGAAACTTTAACCACTTGAGCCACCTCTCACTCTCAATAGTAATAGTAATAACTAACATTAATAATACTAGTAATAATGAAATAATTGATTTGTTTTTACTGTTCAACTATCTATATAATATATTAAAAAGCGTTAGAGACAACGTGAGCGCGACACGTAAGCTCCCCACCTTTTACCAGAATATCGCCACGTATGCAAGCTCTTGCACACATTGCGCCACATATGCAAGGATCATACATATACTAAAAAATGCAATGGTTACAAGGATCGAACCCATGACTTGTTTCATGTCATCCAATCTAATTACCAAATCAAACAAACTTTTTTGATGTTCTACATCCTTATTTTAATATATATATTCTTTCAGTCGCAACCGTATAATCAATACAACAACTAATTGACTACAAAGTACATGAGTGGGTACTACATTCTTGATCTTCCTCGACCTCAACTCATATTTTAGATCAATGTCTACGTATAAACTGCTAATCGACATTAAAGTAATCCACAATTTTTAATTTATTGGTGTTTTTTCTCGATTCAAATGGAGGAAGTAAATTGATATTTTGCAATTTTTTTGGGGTTGATTTTAAATGTGGGTAAATTTTTAATTTAGGAAGATTATGTATTCAATTTTATAAAATTATAGGAATCATAAGCTATAGTATTTTACTTTATCTCATATCAAAAGAACCGTGCCATGTGGCACACTCCAAAGTATATGTGCCATGTAAGCTTGCCATGTCATTTAACAAAATAAATTGTGCTTAGTTCTAGATTTATGTACTTAGTTCTCTTACAAATCAAGGTCATGCGCATTTACCATCTCAACCAACTTTGATTAATGAATTTAAATGTCAACATTACATTATATATTCATTTCGTTTATTAAGTAAATTAGAAGTAAGATTTATTTATTTTCACAACTATAAAAAGTAAATATATATGAAGTGCTCATATAAAAAAAAAAACAAATTAATATTAAGTGGAAAATTAAAAGTAACGCGTGAGGCATTGCCCGGACCGATACTCTAGTTTAGATATAGATTGTACATGCACAAACTGATAAAAGCAAAGTCAAGTGAAATCAACGGAGTAAACATGTGTTTATATGTTTGTATGTAATAAGAAATGAACTGTTAGAAAAAAGGATACGTGCTTCAAACCTTGATCAGTGCAACAAAAAAATAAAAAAGAACATACAATTACGTGATAACAATTGTTTATATGTTTTTTGTATGAAATGGAAGAAAGTCATTCTCAAACAAAGCCACAAACTTGCATTAATTCATTTATGTAGAAAAAGAAAGAGTTGGAGTTGCGATCACCATTAAAGAATTTCGTCGCGAAATAGTGATCCCGGATCTTTCTTCAACGTCTAAAGTCTCTCCTTCTCTTCCATTAGGCAATGTCCAGTTAAATTCATAAACAAGGCTTGCTAGTACAAGTTCAACATTAACGATGCTAAATGCGGCGCCTGGACAACCTCTTCTTCCGGATCCAAATGGAATATATTGAAAATGTTGACCCTTAAAATCTATAGAAGGTGAAATGTCATCTAAGAATCGATTTGGGTCGAATATTTCCGGGTTTTGCCAATGTTCAGGGTTTGTTTGTATTGCTAATGCATTAACAATGACTTGAGTTCTTGCAGCAATGTCATAGTTATTTATTTTGGTATCTTCAGAAGATTCATGAAATGCTAATAAGGGAGCTGGAGGATGTAGCCTGAGAGTCTCTTTTATCACTGCTTTTACATACTTCATCTTATCCAAGTCGTCCTCAGTTACTCTTTTATTTGGATTGACAACGGACCTTACCTCTTCTTGTATTTTCTTCATCAAAATAGGTTGTCGTATTAATTCTGTCATTGTCCATTCTAATAATGTTGAAGATGTCTCTGTTCCGGCACCAAAAATATCCTAGGATAAGTAAATATAACATTAGTTTTCTATAATATAGAAGCAAAATTATTTAAAAACAGATCTATCTGTATAATATATTAAAAGACATTGATTTTATGATTAGCTTTTCACGGTAAAATATAATAATGTTTTATAGCTTCATGTAATAAAAAATACTAGCACAAATATTTACTCATCAAGTGTAAAAAGTGATTTATTGCAACTAAAAAAATGAAAGGAGTATTTTGTTAAAAGATATGATAATAGACTATTGCTAACACATTCCCTAAACTCAAGTAGTTTTTTTCTAACCCTTGCAGTAGTTGACTATTATCCATATTGGATAGTTTCCTACACTGTGCAATCTCAATTAGGATTAGAGAAAAAAACATGGGCACTAAACGTATAACTTACTAAATAAATTTAAGGGTTTCTCTACATTGTGCCCCTGAGATATTGAGTTTTCTACATTGTGTCCTCCCAAATTAAAACTTCCACGTGGTGCCCCTAAGTTTCAATTAGTTACTATGCCATGACCTAATAGTTAAACAAATATTAAATGCTTGTAAATTATTTGTTTTATGAGCCATAATGCTCATAGTGTTCTTTAATTGCAAGGAAAAAGAAAAGAGTATGGGTCATGAGCAAAGGCGTATGAGCCACCAAATTGAGATTGAATTGCGACATTTTAAAAAAAAAAAGTCATGGCTTAGTCATAAATAAACTTTAGGGGCACCGTGTGAAATTTTTAAATTAAGAGGGCACAATGTAGAAAATACAATACCCTAGGGACACCAGGTAGAAAAACCCTAAATTTAATTAGTAGATTCTCCGGTTTCCCTTTAAAGAAAAGCAACTTATTAAGCAAGTCACCAACCATTTTCTATGAAAAAAATGATTTTATGCACACATATACATATCTTGAGATATACTTTTTTTTTTTCCGGATAAAATAATAGGTCAACTCGATTAAACAACAATAGAAGGTTTTCCATGAAAAAATGATTATATGTACACATATACATATCTTAAGATATACTTTTTTTTTCTTGGATAAAATAATAGGTCAACTCTATTAAACAACAATAGAAACAATCAATTTTGAAACAGTTGAAACATCATGCTTATTTATAAAACAACAAGCGGATAGAACAAGAGACAAAATATTGCATACGTTCAGTGTACAGTAAAATTATTGTACAATGATTAACTTGTACCAGTTTTTTGGTAAGTAACTAGAATAATTTTTTTTGGTAACCTTAAAATCATTGATCAAATTTCATTGAAGATTTTCAACAAATAACTTTTATATTTGGCATAATGAGGTACATTTATTTATTAAAATTGAGTTTTTTAGCATTCAGAAATTAGTAAGTGCACTGTAACTTTGAGTTAATTTTAAAATAACTAGAACTCAAAAAAGAATAACTCAAAATCAGAAAAGTATAACTTGAGCTGATTTGAAGGTAATTAAAAGAAAAAAATTGTAACTCCAAACCCGTTGTACATTAATTATTGTACAACGGGTGTATAAGAAAGTTTGTTTTTTCATAAAACAATAAAATAGGAACCCAGGCCAAAGGATTTGGGGTGAAAAGGTCATATGAGGGATGATAAGGTCTTAGATGATTGCATATAGGGTTGTTTTTCCCCTTTCTAGAAGAGGCCATAAGAGGGTTCCTAAGATGTGTGTAGGGGCCGAAAACTATCGTGGGGGTGCTGTGGAGATCCGTAGCACGTGGTAAAAAAAAGGGGCGAAAAAGTAACGGGGCTCGGGATGGATATCCGGTCATCAATTCTAAAATGGATAAATCATTAGTCTTGTTTCATAAAATAACAAGCAGATAAACAATAGGAAGATTTTATAAAGCATTAACAGATAATCCATCAGTTCTAAGACGGATAAAACACCAGACTTGTATTATGGAACAATAAGCGCATAAAACAATATCCAAAATTAATAAAACAATAAAAAGAAATCTATCTATTTTGAAACTAATAAACATCAAACTTTTATATAAAGCAAACAATCGGATAAAAACAATAATAATTTTATGAATAATACCAGGAAATCCATCAATATTTTAGATGAATGATCTAAAACATTTTCACCAGCTCACTGATGTATTTCCTTACATAGGATCTAAAATGATCTACAAGAGATAAATGATAAACACATGTAATTAAGGAAGCTTTGAGCCTTTGGCATTACGGAGTAGGATTTAGGGATCTCAGCAATAATAAGAATATGGAGTATTACTAAGCTTAATTATGGCAGTTATGGGGCCGGTTTAGTTTCGGGGTTTATTTATATATTCTCATGCTTGTATAAATAATCTACCAACATAATTAATTAGAAGCAATCCCTGCATTAACCCAAAATCATTTAGCACCTCCGCCATGAATTAGTTGTAACAAATCATTATCTTATACCTCACAAACTATTACTCCTATTACAACTAATTTGTGGCAGAGATAGTATATATTTCCGTATTTAGGTATTTTGGTTGGAAGTGCAAAATGCAAAGATAATTTTAATATTGAAATATATTTCTACCACATAAGATGATTTGACTAGTGGCGTACAAAGAAAAGGCTAAACTAAAATTTAGATTTTGATAAATATGTATTCCCTCCGTTCCCTATTATTCTTAACGGTCACTATTCACCCTCTCATTTTGATATATGATATAATAGTGGTTGGGTCAAATTGGGGTAATAATTGATGAGAGAGAAACAAGTTGCAACTAATAGAAACTTGATTAGTGGGTGGTGTGTGGGGTCCATTTTAATAAAAAAAATGTTAAAAATCTAATAAAGTTGTAAAGTAAAGAAAAAATATAGAACATAGAAAAACAAAATATGTAAAAAAAAAAGGGAACGGAGGGAGTAGAAAGTTTTAAGAGATAAAATATACATTTGTTAGGTTCCAATATAAAAAGATACATATGTTGAATACCTTTTTTATTTTATGAAAAGTTAAAAATACAAAGTAAATAATTTGTATATTACATAGGAGTTATGTGGCCATGTGATTTGTTAATAAATTAAACTTTTTGCCTATTAATCTATTTATATGTGTAAAAATTTATAAATGAAATATTAGTTGTGCATTGTAAGGGTTTCAAGACTAGTTAATCAATTAGAAATTCGAGTTTTAATTTAATATAATCGTGGTTTAAAAATTGAAAAAAAAAAAAAAAAAAA
>PYUH01000238.1:4132261-4153109 GCA_016808085.1 Suaeda aralocaspica | reverse complement strand
TGCCGTACAAAGAAAAGGCTAAACTAAATTTAGATTTTGATAAATATGTATTCCCTCCGTTCCCTATTAGTTACGGTCACTATTCACCCTCTCATTTGATATATGATATAATAGTGGTTGGGTCAAATTGGGGTAATAATTGATGAGAGAGAACAAGTTGCAACTAATAGAAACTTGATTAGTGGGTGGTGTGTGGGTCTTTTAATAAAAAAAATGTTAAAAATCTAATAATTGTAAAGTAAAGAAAAATATAGAACATAAAAAACAAATATGTAAAAAAAAAAGGGAACGGAGGGAGTAGAAAGTTTTAAGAGATAAAATATACATTTGTTAGGTTCCAATATAAAAAGATACATATGTTGAATACCTTTTTTATTTTATGAAAAGTTAAAAATACAAAGTAAATAATTTGTATATTACATAGGAGTTATGTGGCCATGTGATTTGTTAATAAATTAAACTTTTTGCCTATTAATCTATTTATATGTGTAAAAATTTATAAATGAAATATTAGTTGTGCATTGTAAGGGTTTCAAGACTAGTTAATCAATTAGAAATTCGAGTTTTAATTTAATATAATCGTGGTTTAAAAATTGAAAAAAAAAAAAAAAAAAGAGGGGAGAGAAGCTTACCAGGATAATGGCTTTAATGTTCTCTCTTGAAAGTTGACGTGGGTTTTTTCTTTGAATTTGAAGCAAAACATCAACAAAGTTTTCTTGATTATCATGTTCCTTATCATCCTCATCACCTCCTTCCTTTGAATCAAGGCAAAGTTGATGCTCTTGTATCACTTCTTCAATGAACATATCGAAACGTCTTCCAACATTGTCAGCCCTTCTTTCCAAACCAGTAACCTTATCAATCCAACCCAAATAAGGTATGTAATCTCCCAAACTTACTTCCCCCAAAACCTCCACAAGCTCTTTAAAAAGGTTATAAAATACAGTACCACTTTCATCTGTGTACTTCCGTCCTAAGGCTACCCTACTTATAACACCTTTGAAAAGTATCATAAGCATTTCACTTAAGTTCATAACTGAACCATTATAGCTTTTGATCTCTTCAATCACCCTACCAACCTCTTCTTCTCTTATTGTTCGAAACGACTTAACCCTTTTGTTGGTAAGGAGTTTCAACACACAAATACTCTTCATTTTTCTCCATTTTTCACCGTATGAATTAAATACTATGTCATTACCATCGTAAAATATTTTGTTAACAAATCGTAGTTTTGGCCTATTGGCGAAGATGAGGTCATTTGTTTTTAAAATGTGTTCAGCTGCAGTTGCAGATGACACGACTAGGGTGGGCCTATTGCCCAAGTACAACAACATATAGTCACCATATATTCGTGACAGGGATTTTAGGGAACGATGTGGGAATTTGCCAAGTTGATGAAGGTTTCCTATTATTGGTAATCTTTTTGGAGTTGGTGGTAATTTAAACTTTGTGTTGCATTTTGTGCTGGATAACAGCCATTTGTAAATGAAGAAAGCGAAGAGAATGAAGGAAAAAATGAAAGTCAACTGTTGGAAAGACATTTTCTCTATCAAAGCTAAAGACAAAATTATCGTGGTTTGATCTGTGAACCGACAAAGCAATATAAGTAATATCATTATCATAATCATTTATTTATTTATTTTTTTACCTGAATTTATTAATCTGTAATGTTAATTTATTGTTGTTAGAGATGTTAGTGGAACGGGTGAAATAGAAGTCTCGTCTCATATTTGCTCCAATTAGGTGGGGGAGTGTCTATGTTTGATGAGTGTTAATTAGCCACAATCTGATTATGGTAACGATTATGGGTAGTTTAGTAAAATATCCTCCCAATGTGATTTTTTTTTTTTTCAAGAGAAAACCTAATGTGATTTTTAATAACACTAAATACTTTCTTTGATTGGGATGGGTGATGCGTATTTTGACGGGTTTTCAAGAATCAAGTACAAGAAAAAGGCCAATTTTCGACGAAAATTTTCCATCATAAAATGTCCAAAGTCCGTTGCAAATAGTGTTTTTGACGGAATTTAGTTGAAAAATGTCCATCGGGAAAAAAAGTTGGCGAAAATTCAGAAGTTTGCGACGAAAAACGATTTTCGACAGAATTTCCGACAAATTTGCTTGAAAAATTTAAACAAAGTTTCCGACGGAAATTCTGTCGAAAAATCACAACTAACAAAAATCCGTCGGGAAACTGACCACCCACCATTAAAAAAAAAAAGCAGCAGTGAGGCAGCACAAGGCCACCCTAACACCACTCCAGTCGCCAAATCGACCAACAACCACCACCACACTCACCATCCCACGAAGACCCACCCATAGAACACCACCACCCACCACCACCCCAGTCACCAGATCCACCAACAACCACCACCCCACTCACCATCCCACCAAAACCCACCCACAGAATCCCACCACCCACCACCACCCAAAAACCCAGATCAACCAACAACTACCACCACACTCGCCATTCCACAGACCCAGAACCCAAACCTATAACCACAACGCACAAAAATGGCATTTGTGATGGAAATTCAGTCGGAAATATCCGAAGAACAATTTTTCGTTGCAAATTCCCTTGGAAAATTCGTCTAACCCAAAAGGTCAAATTTTGCCAAAAAAATTAAAATTCTGTCGCAAATTTTTCGTCTAAATCCATCGGAAGTTTTCAATGGATTTAAATTCCGTCAGAAATTTTTGAATTTACAACAGAATTTTTTGTCCGTCACACCCATTTTGTCGCAAATCAGTCTTATACTGATAAAAACCAATCTAACGCGCTCAGGGCTCAAACAATTTGACCTTATATTGTGATCAATGAATATGTTATGAATTTGCTTGTGATGAAATATAGTGGATGGTAGTGGTAGTGTAGTTGTTTATGAATGGAATTTCGAAAGGAATTAAGGGATATGACGTACTTTCGATCACAATTGAAAGAATTTAGAACTTGAGTCTCGGTCAAGAACGTAAGCATAATATGCAACTTCACAAAGTCTCGCTCAGAAAAAGCTTTTAATTAACTCAACAAACTCTCAATTTTATTACTGAAACTAATGAGTATTTATCCATAACAACGCTACTTGTCAACTGGGTGTAATTAACAAAGATAGAGTAAAGGGCCTGTTTACATATACTGAAAACAACTAAATTGAATTAAACAGAACTGATCGGAGGCGAATTGAACTGAACGAAAAGTTTTTTAGTATGGAGTAATGATTTTTAACTATGGATTATTGATGAAGTTTAAGTACTACCACTACCATTATTGATGTTATGAATTTGCTTGTGATGAAATATAGTGGATGGTAGTGGTAGTGTATTATTGATATTATTGATGTTTAATTACTTATATAAATAATAGCTCAGGGTGTAAATCTAACTATTATTGATGTTTAAGTACCACCTCTGCCATAAATTAGTTGCAATAATGTATTATTTTATACCTCTCAAACTATTTTTTTTATTACAACTTTATATATATATATATATATAATTTTTCCATGAAAATTGATTTAATAATCTTTCCAAGACATATTTACACGCCTTCTAGTTCAAAGCGAACTTTCAATTAAAAATCATCTAAGTCAGACAACTACATAGCTGCGAAATTGAAATTCAATTTTTAAAAGCTCCAAGAAACGTCTATGATTGAATCCTTCATTCAAGAAATCTTCAGGAATGTGATCCTCCATTATTGTAGACCAAGTAAGACTAAAAACAAAGAAAACACAAACACTTAAAAGCAATTGAAAGCCTAAGATGAGAAAAACATTGAAATTACGATAGACAAAAACTCATATACAAAACCACCAAGAACTCGAATGTGAATGGCTGCCTCATATTCACTTCAATGGGTGGGGCAGAAGATAGAGTTTATACCCACTATGGAGATGGGAAATGGTGATGTGATGAATTTCAAGTTGTATCCGCCTTGCTCCGCTCCATCCCAGCCTTTTACTCGTCCCACTTAGAATTAATAGTAATAGTAACTTGTTGTAACTAATTCATGGCGGAGGTAGTATTAGATATCAAATATATCATGTTATTAATTTTTTTACTTTTATTTACATTATTTATACCGTAATTATCAATAGCCTATTTCATTTATAATTCAAGCTAGTTTCAAAATATTTAATTGTATTTTTGCTTATTTGAGCTTATTTTTGCTGAACTGAACTTATTTTCACTTATCTGAACTTATTTTTGCTGAACTGCACTTATTTTTGCTAAAAATAAATAAAATTAAGACGAGAAAAACAAGGCCTAAATTAATTAAAAAAAAACACCAAACTATCTTAGTTAACTTGAATTGAAATGTTTGGAATTCAATTAGGTCAACCCTAACGTATAGCGGGAAACCAAAGTGACACCCATAATTTGTCATCCCACTACGTATAGAGGTCATACCCACGTTAATCATACAATAATATTTCACATCTTTAATACGTACTCAACGCCTTAACGTCTCAACGTCATGCATTATTGGACTTCGGGATCTTAAATATTGATTCACACGGTCCCACCCTTGATTAGAATTCATGAACGAAGGGCAAGCTATACAATTCAATAATACGAGCTGACATCATTATCCCATTTAGTTAATTAATACGGTGATTCATCGTACTGCAGCAACTACTCTTCACATATACTACGTATATGAGGACGTCACTCACCAATTTTTTTTTATTTTTTTATTTTTGTAAGCTAATGAGAAAGAAATGAAAGTTTGGAGTACCCGGTCATTTTATCTGGACCCGGTACTGGTCTCCGTACTTGTCGGGTATTCAGATCTGGACCCGGTCTCGGTTGTACCAGGTATTGGACTACCTGGTTCCGGCAGGAACAAGGTCTAGTTTTGGGTATCCGGTTGTATTTTTTGCATAATTTTTTTTTTTGGAATGATATTTTAAACATAATTTAATACTTTAATATTGTATTTGTTTTTAAAAAAATTAAAATATCTAACAACAAATACAATATTAAAAATTTGGGTTATATCACTTATGTGTATAATGTCGAAAAATATTAAAATTAGGCTAATAAAATAAGTAAATTAGTAAAACACCACTTGGAACCGGGTACCACACTGGGAACTGGGTCCGGTTTCGAGTACCCGGTACCGGTACAACCGGTTACCCGCCGGGTAATGAGTCCAAAAATGTTCGGTACTGGTCCCAGTACTAACCGGGTAGTTATATTGGGACCCGGTACCGGACCCAGTTCAACCGGGACCAGATCTTTACCGCCGGGTCCAAAACCGGGACCAGGTCCAATACCGGGTACCCAGTTCCGATGCTCACCCCTAATAATATCAGTGGCGTAGCCAGGATTTTTGGATGGTGGGTCATCCTTAATTGTCGATCATTTATAATAGTACAATTTTTTGGGTCTAGTTCATAATTGATTTTGTTCCATATATTATTTAAGAAAACAATATTATAGCCAAATAAAAACCCAAGATTTTTAAGAATTCTAATTGGTCCTTGTGAAGAAAAAAGTTTACCCAAAAAATTAATCAAAGAAAGTTCTTTCACATTACAATAAGGTAATAGGAGAAAGGTTTTTAAAAATTTTATAGTTAATGAAATTTAGTACCAAAAAACTCGAGCTTAATTAAGTGATATTAGTTTCTTACTTTCTTATATAAGGTAAGGAATTATACAAGCGAAAAAATTGGAGAATGTAAATAATAACACCTATATATTAAGCAATATGAGCATCAAAACTCAAAAGAAATGGAAGTGTAAAAAAATCATGCGTTATAAGAATTTGAGGGGAAATCAAAGGCAAAAAAACAACCAAAATGAATAAGAAAATGGGCCCAATTTTAAAAAAGGAATAAGAAAGAGACTACTACAATAAAAAATTAATGCTTTTGTAGGTAGTAGGGATTGATCCCCGTACTAGGATAGAAAAGACTAACTCCTTTTCTACTAAGCTAGTGCACTTTATCATATATATTATGTAGATGTTTAGTATATATAGTGAAGTTTTTTGGCTTTGGTAGTGCACGTGAACCATCGTGCCCACATGACACATGTAGCACCGCCCCTGAATAGTATATACTACCTGCGCTATTAGTTGCAACAAATATTATTTTATACTTTATAAATTTTTTTTTTGTTGTAACTAATTCGTGACGAATGTAGTATTAGTATAGTATTTCCAACTTGTTTATGTAGCTTTTAGGTGGTTGTTTGGTTGATTTTTAGCTTTAAATTTTTGTTAAGCCCTCTAATAAAATGTTTGAATAACGATTACCTTTTTAATTTTTTGGAAAAGCGAGCATTTATGCTAAAATTAAGAATCTATCTATTGTCTAGAGATAACAATCGTAACATTTTACGGAGTAGAGAATGAGGAGTGGCTCAAGTAGTTAAAACTTTCCTCCCAATTCTAAAATATCCTGCGATCGATACTCATTACTCTCCTTTGTAGCACTCAAACACCAAAAAAAGAAACATTTTACGACAAAACGTGTTTTACAAGTGCTATTAAACCATGTAAATGGCAGGACTTTCAAAATTTTGCTATTATTTAGGTGCTTTAATTAGCTAATTTTGGCATAGTGGTCCAAAATCTAGGCCTGGCCCAAATATTGGGATCCATTTTTCATGTTGGGCCTGGTTTGGCCGATGATCACCTTTACATTTGACAATTATTTGAACAAACTTCCTACTTATTTTAACTACTACCTCTGTTAACGATTATGTGCAACGCTTTGTATTTCAGGATGTTATCAAATACTTGCAACACTTTATTTTTTTTTCTTATTTAGTAACTTTTTAATGGTGAAATGACGAAACTACCCTTGCTTAATTATTTACCCATACACTTAACAAATCTAATGTTGTTGCTTAAGGATTATAATTCTTTTGATTTATATGTAATTACTCCCTCCAAAATAAATCATCAACCTCCCAACTACCGTCATTTACTCCCTCACTCATCTTTTCTGGGTTATTCATTAAAGATGAACCTTTCATCTTCAACCAATTGCATTAATTTATGCTTCTCTTATCTTCTGCACCCTCATTTACTCTCTCACACTTCCTCACCACACTTTTCACTTTTCTCTCTTCTGTCTTCCTCTATGAAACCCTAACAAAAACGCCTCAATTCCCTTCAACCTCATACACTGTTCACCCTGAAAAAAATGGGAGATCCAACTCCATTGAAGAAAGCTCTATTTGAAACACAAAACGAAAAAGAAATTCATTATCTTTTCTTCATGATTGAAGGGATTGAGAAGGGTGCGAAGTTTCCTAAATCGGCATACCACTCCGGTGAAGCTGCAAAGCATTTGAATCGTAACCTTTTGAAAGCTCTTGGTGAAGCTGTTGGTGCAGCTGATGTTGTTGTCAAAGGAAAAAAACCTCTTGCTTCAGATCTGAAGCGGAAGGGTGTGCCTAGGGTTATAAACCCTACTGGAAACCTCCATGCTGTTAGGTGATCTTCAAGGAGGAGGTCGAAAGGTGGTGTGAAAATCGTTGATCTTGATGAAATAGTCCCTAAAAGTGGCTAAAATGTCCCTGATTTGACCGTGGCCGTCGAGCTGCTTGAGGAGCCTCCACTAGCAATGGAGGATCCCAACCTTTTCTGTGACGAGTCCTTTGTTCTTGCCTTACTTGCCCCAAACGAGACACCCTCTGACGATGGCCACAACAATTGTGGTTCTGATACTATCTTATCTTGGTCTGTAAAGTCCCTTCAACCTCCTTCTTATTTATTTACCTAATTCGTGTTCATGTTGTCTGACTTCTGACTTTGTTGTTTGTCTGTGTCTCATTTGTAACTTGCTTATGTGTTTGATTTGTCACTTCCATAAATATGTTTTTGTTGTTTGTTGGGGTTCACGATATGTGTTGTGGTTCTGAATTTGTGCTATAACTAGGTTCATATGTTATGTGCTTAATTTGTGGTTCTGAATTTGTGCTTAATTTGTGCTCTGAAGTTGTTTGCTTAACTTGTGCTTAATTTGTGGTTAATTTGTGCTTCTGAATTTTTGCTATGAATTTGTGCTATGAATTTGTGCTTTAACTATTTCCATATGTTATGTGCTTAATTTGTGCTTCTTATTTTGTGCTCTGAATTTGTGCTTAATTTGTGTTCTGAAGTTGTCTGCTTAATTTGTGCTTCTGAATTTGTGCTATGAATTTGTGCTTTAACTATTTTCATATGTTTTGTGCTTAATTTGTGCTTCTGTGCTTAATTTGTGCTTCATATGTCTTCATATGTTTTATGACTTTGTGCTTCTGAATTTGTCTTTCTGAATTTGTGCTTCTCAATTTGTGCTTCATTTGTGTTCATATTTTTCCTTCATATATTTTGTGCTTCAGGAGTTGTCTGCTTAATTTGTGCTTTATAAGGTTTGTTGTTCTGAATTTGTGCTTCATGTGTTTTGCTAGGTTCTAAATTATGTGGTTCATATGTTTTGTGGTTCTGAATTTTGAGTTTCATATGTTTTCTGCTTATGAATTTTGGTTATGATTTTATTGTTTTCAATTATTTCTTCTAATCACTACCTCTGTTGACTTCAGGATACAACACATGAGTTTAGTTTAGTCCCAATTTTTGCCATACAGAGGTACTTAAAGTACAATTCCTTTTTGAAGTTGTCCCTAATACCATGTTTGAAAAGTATTGTCGTTGGGAGTTGATGATTGATGAATGATGATTACCCTAACGTTTATGGTCAATTTGGATTTACTCAAGTTTGTCCAAAATTTTTCAATTTTCTGAACCTGTGTCTCATTTACAAATTTGTTTTGAGTCCCATAATTGGCATAACTATCTTATATCAATCCAAGTGATGAAGGGACTCATGTGAAACCCATTAATGTACACTAATGCTCCTGTTTTGTTTCACACGAAGCAGTTGAGGTGTATTAGTCATCAATGGTGTTGATGAACATGCATATTAGTTTTTGATGGATTTAAATGTGCATAACTCTGTAATACACTCATCAAAATGTTTTCTTTCACTCCAATTCATTCATATTGTCATACACATACCTTCTTCATACATGATTGCCTATGCATTATCTATAATTTTGCATACTTACAAACACTTTTTACACCTGTAAGTCAACATACATCACAAAATGAAAATCAAAAGACATATAACCTGTTGTCCCTATTATGTTCAGCAAGTACTGTAAGGTTATATGTGGTAGTCATGTCTTCTGGTGTTCCTCCTTCAATCTTCAGTTAGCATCAATGAAAAGTTGCTGATCAACTTCTTGTTGTCTTTGTGTTGTTGTTTGGCTAAACCTGTCATTCAAGTACTGCACTGCCTCATCAACAACCTTCTGATCAACTGCTAGGCTATCTGGTAGTAGTCCCATCTCATCCAATCCCCTTTTGTCCATATGTTGAATCTTGTAGTTGTTACCTCCTTTCACTGTCAAAATATCAATCATGCATGATTGCAAGGTTAACCATGTGTACTTGTTAACCAAAGGATCAGATGTGTTGTATGCATGGTTGACATGCTGAATGAGTTCCTCAATTGTCCTTGGAAAATGTTGGTATTGTAATGACGGTATGGAGGTAAACAATCCAAGATCCAACACATTGAGATCAGGGGATTGAGCTGGCTGAAAAATCATGTTAATGTTCCACCCTTCACCCTTAGTTGCTCTCAACCATTCATCATCAACAGGAATTTGATGTGGCCTAGCATTGTCCTATTGAATGCACAGTTCTTTCCCAAGTATTTCCTTTGGCTATTTTTCCTTGATACACGGTATAATGTTGTTGATGAGCATGTGTCTCACTACATCCCTAGTTACATTTTGATGTGCTTTTATTTTCCATGTACATGCAGTTCTGTTTTTACTGTTGTTGGTAGCTTGTTTGTGGAAAATAAAATGCCAAATGCCATACTTTCCATCATGCAACATTGTTCCATTTGCATCATACAATGGTCTGCCAATGACAACCATAAACATTGCCTTTATCTTATATCTCTTTGACACTTCACATCTGTAAGGATCATCTTCCTTTGGCAATAAGTAAAACCTTCTTGTTTCAGGGTTCAAATAGAACCATTTTTCATCAGTGTGTAGGGTAAGTTGCATGTCATCAAAAGTTGCTTTTTCAGTTGGTGTTCCTGGAATTATGTGTGACAACACCCATTTAAGGCTAGAAATTTTGTGGCCAGGACTTAACCTTGGATGATTGGTGCTTGTGTGACTTCTGAGTCTTCCCCTTTTCTTAAGGTTATGCACGTAAACATGAGACACATTCAGATGTTTTGCAAAAGACCTTAGAGTTGTCCTGTACTGTAAAGGGACATATTGCAAAAATTGATCACTGACTTCCATTGCTTTCCTTCCAACTTTGCCTTCTTTATTGGGTCTGACATCAATCAATTCCCCATTTTGTCTTTGTGCTTTGACATATGTGTAAAGTCTACTTATGGTGGACTTGTGAACCCCCACTTTCCTTGCAACTAGTGAAATGCTACCATAAAGAAGACTTTGTTCTCTTTACATTGCAAGTATAATGGCAACAATTTTCCTCCTTTTCTCTAATGTTAACTGTGGTTTACATTTTCAGACAATCTCACCTATGTCTTCCCTGTTTATCTCTTCATCTTGTTGTTGTTCAAGGAGAATCTGATCTATGGAGAACCACCCGTCGTCTGGATAATCTGCCATGAAAAAATCAGTTTACGAATTTTTGTTCTTTGCTTTGTTATGCATTGATTTGCAGGGTGGTTGTGGGTGGACGTGGCAGCTGACTTAGGAATGCCACTTTTTGGGGATGCAATGTACAGCTGAACAGTGATGGAGGTAGAATTGAAGATGAAGATGGAGTGCTGCTATGGGAGAAGAAGAAGAAGATGAATGCTGACCTTGTGAATGTTTGATTTTTTTTGGACTTTAAATTGCCATTGTTGATGGTTGTATTAATCTCCCTTCTCCCCGGTTTTTTTTTTTTTTTTTTTNAACTTTGGATACATTATTATGACAATTGTAGGTGTATATATAGTGTAGGGTGGTGTAGTGTGGGAGTCACAATTTAAAACTTATTTTGGGTGGGAAATTTGGAGGGTTGTTTGAAGATGCATGATTTTGGTGGGAAAACAACCCAAAACAAAAATTTTGGCTCCACTTTAGTTGGTGGACCCAACTCATTAATCAACTAATCTTATTTTTTTCTCTCTCCTTAATATACTTACCCATACCCTTATATTTTCCTAATCATCACATTAAAATTTTCCCTAGGAGTCCGTGCACTCCAAAGTGTTGCATCCTTTTGTTAACGGAGATATTATAATAACATATCATTTGAACCGTATAGCTTACTTATTTAAATAATGATCGATGGTTACTTCTTATAACTATAGAGATTATGATTAAATATGTATTTAAATTCAAGTACTTATAGGTTACATTGTTAAATACTGATGGCTAATAGTTAAAAGTGTAATGGTACTAAATGATAAAGTGATGGTTACTTATTAGTAATAATCATGTTAAAATTTATTAACATTATGCATGATTACTTAATTATTTGAATAATAATGATATTCATTTGACTAAGTAATGATGGTTACCGGGCTACTTATTAAGTTGAGGTTACTTGTTATCAATTTGTGGTTACATTACAT
Source organism: Suaeda aralocaspica (assembly GCA_016808085.1). Classification (NCBI taxonomy): domain Eukaryota; kingdom Viridiplantae; phylum Streptophyta; class Magnoliopsida; order Caryophyllales; family Amaranthaceae; genus Suaeda; species Suaeda aralocaspica. The sequence goes on along the minus strand of PYUH01000238.1, from coordinate 4,141,486 downwards.
AACTGAACGAAGGTAGTTAGTTTTAGAAGAGTTATAGTTACTTATTAATAATTGTGATTTACTTGTCAATAATACCGTGGTTACTTATATAAACAATGGTGGTTACTTTTTAGACGCGTCATGGTTACCTATTAGTAATAGTAATGAGATTTTTTGTTAGTAACATTGCGATTACTTATCAGAATAATGATGGTTACGTATTCTAATTACAAACGCATTGGTTACTAATTACTTCAATAGAATGGGTTACTTTGTTGGATCATGAATATAGAACTTGCGAATTAATATTACTTATAAGAAATCAAATACCCTGCAAAACTAAAATCTACAACAAATTCAAGAGCTTGTATCAAAAAGTTGAATTTAATAAAAGAGATTTAAGACGCTAAAATTTCAAAATCACATTGAACATTAAACCTTTAATATTTTTGAAAAGAATTGAATAATTTAGTTTTAGTTGCTAGATTCACAAACAAACCATAATTGGCTACTTGAATTTGCATAAAAGGAAGAAGAAAAGAGGAATAAGAACGAAGAAGAACACGGAAGAGAGAGAAAAGGCGGCAATTGCGGCGGCTAGGTTTCTCTAAAAGCCCTAGAATTTGGTTTATATACAGGTTAGCCGCACCATTTGGTGATTACGCGACCAACCTCGATCATATGAGACTAAGTGTTTAGACAGACACTTCTCGACAGACTTACTAATTAGTTCTCCGTAATGACCACCTACAGGGCAAAAGTTAATAATTCTTTAATGTAACTTATAAGCAGCATTAATGACATGAGTGATAAGATAAACATAAGAGAGGTTCTGAGCCGAAGTCCATGTATCAATGGTAAGACATACTCTAGAAGACAAGTTCTTTCAAAAATCTTATTATTTCTTCCTATAATGAATAAAGAGACCAAAAGAATCCATGGAAATGGTTGTTGTTGTTATGGTTATTGTTGTTGTTGTTGGGGAATTGTGGTGGTTGGTGGGTTTCGAATTTGTGGTGGTGGGTTTTTTGGGTTTCGATTAGGTGGTTGTGCTAAAGGCAACGGGTGGAGGACTGGTGTGGCTGATGGTTTGATGGGTGGTGGGTTGAAGGGTGACTACTTTAAAAAATTTAATTAATGATGATCATAGTTGTTAATTATTGTTTTTATTATTTAATTGTGTAGTTATTTTTTTTTAACAAGGGTAAAATAGTAATATCAATTGTTCTTTTTACCAAAAAAGAAAAGTTTTGCGAAGCTGCACATAATGTGAACCTTCCTTGTTTGGAAAAAGCTGCAAATTAGGTGCACTCTCGTAAATAAGTAGAGTTAATGGGGTCCACTATATTTTTTGTCAATGCCTTTTTTTTCCATAATTTCTCTCTCTATCTCATCCTTGTTTGTTTTCATTTTTTGTAGACTTTCCCAATTTTCCCCTTTCTCTCATTCTTGTTTGTTACTCCCTCCGTTTTTTTTAATTGCAACATTTCAAAATGTGCACTATTCACATATGATGTACCCATATGATAATACACATTTGTTGATCTTATTACATATGATGCTTATCACAAAATAAACAAATAAACAATGTGCATATTCCCTCTTTATAACACAGAGTAAATATATATTGACAAGTCATGTTATCCTCCATGTTCTCATCTAGTTATTTTATGACAACATACTTCCACAAGAACACATTAGTCATAGGATGTTTGTCATCATCAAAACCTCTAGGATCAACAAATAGAAACTAATAATTTTAAAAATAATATATAAAATACTACGTACAAAATATAAAAGTAAAACAAAAATAAAAGATCAATAAAATAAATACTACCTCCTTTAACGATTATGTGCAATTCTTGGGTTGGCACAAACTCCTAGGCAATTTTTCTTAATGATGTTTAGGAAAATATAAGGGCATGTATTAGTATGTTGATAAGAGAGAAAAAATTCAGATTAAGTTGTTAATTTATTGGGTCCACCAACAAAAGTGGAGCCAAATTTTTAGTGTGGGGTTCATTTTCCCACCAAAATAAAAGTTCAGTTTTTGTTTTTTCATTTTCCCACTAATTTTTAGGCATAACTTGAAATCTAAATTTTTCAAATTGTGACTTCCACATCAAACTACCCTATATGTACATATTCCAGAGGTGTCCCAAAGAAAGTTGCTGCTCTACAATACAAAAAAAAAAGAAAAGAAAAAGAAAAAAAAAACAAGGGGAGAAGGGTGATAAATACAACCATCTTCAATGGAAAATTAATGTCCAAAAAAAAAAAATCCAGAACAACAACAACAGTCATCTTCATCTTCTCCTCAAGCAGCACTTCATCTTGTTCTTTTTCTTCATCCACTTCTATTAAGCTTTACATTCATTCCCAAAAAGTGGTAGTCCCAAGTCAGCTGCCACATCCACCAACATCCAACCGGCAAATCAATTCATAACAAAGGAAACAACTACAATCTGTAAACTGAAACAAATATGGCAGATTATCCAGATGACGGTTGGTTCTCCATAGATGAGATTCTCCTTGAACAAGAACAACATCAAGAGATAAACAGAGAAGACATATGTGAGATTGTCAGAAAGGCACATCAGAATGTAACTAGAGATGTAGTCAGACAGATGCTCATCAACAACACTATCCCTTGTGTGAAGGAAAAATGGCCACATGAAATACTTGGAAAAGAAGTCTACATTCAGTGGGACAACGCAAGGCCACATCAAATTCCAGTTGATGAAGAATGAATGCAAGCAACCAAGGGAGATGGGTGGAACATAAACATGATTTTTCAGCCAGCTCAATCCCCTGATATTAATGTATTGGATCTAGGGTTGTTCACCTCCATACAGTCAATACAGTGCCAACATCTTCCAAGTACAATTGAGGAACTCATTGCATACAACACATTTGACCCTGTGGTTAACAAGTACACATGGCTGACCTTGCAATCATGTATGATTGACATTTTGACAGTGAAAGGAGGTAACAACTACATGATTAACCATATGGACAAAGGGGATTGGATGAGCTGGGACTATTACTAAATAACTTAGCAGTTGATAAGAAAGTAGTTGGTGAAGCAGTCCATAACTTAAATGAAAGGTTCAGACAAACAAGAAGAGAAAGACAAGTCGAAGTTGATTACCAACTGTACATTGATGCTAACTAAACACTCAATTTGGAATAGTAGAAGACATGACTGTCACATATAACCTACAAAACTTCCTTGAGAAGATGGAGACAGCAGGTTATGTGTCTTTTGAATTACCTTTTGTGCTGTATTTTGAATTAGGTACATGAAACTTTTGTGACTATGTAAGTGTAGACATGAATTATGGATAGGCAGTCATGTATGATGAAGGTGTGTGTATGAAATGTTCAAGAAATTGAAGGCCTTAAAAAGGCATTTTGATGAGTAAATGTAAAATTTGTGCACATTACAATCCATCAAACATATAAAGCATGATCATTAACACCAATCATGACACTGATACACCTCAAATGTTTTGTTAAAAACAAAATAGGAGCATCAATGTTGATTACTGGTTTTCACATGAATCCCTTCATCACTTGGATTGTTATAACTTACTTATGACAATAATTTGACTCATACAATTTACAAAATGAGACACAGATTCAGAATTGTTTTACAAATTATGACTTAGTTAACAGACAAATGAAATTGGTAAAGGCAGTACACACTCACTGGGATGTCCAAATACAAGGTAAGGGTAATCATCATTCATCAATCAGCAAATACCATAGGAGGGACTGAAACAAAAACAACAGGGTTAATTTACAAGAAGCAACCTTGCAATCTAAGTGGTTGAAGTACCACTCAGATAAGTCAACTTTTAGGAACTCAATTTTAACAAACCAAATCAGTTGCAACAACAACAACAATCATCAAGAACTAATTAACATAACAAACCAAATCAATTGTCATCAACTACTTATCACAGTAACCAAATCGACTACGCACACAGTAACCAAATTAACTACACAGACACTAACCAGATCAACTTAACATAACAAACCTAATCAATTGTCATCAAGAAGTTAACAGAAAAACAGTCACAACAACAGTCACAAATTACTTAACAAACCAAATCAATTGTAACATGGGACTCATGATATGTTGCGGAAAACATAACAAGTTAGCCTTCAACTAGGTACACAGTAACCCAAAATTTCAGAAATCAAGTCAAGGTTAAAAAATATATCAACCAATTCAGAAACAAACGCCAACAATGAACAATAAATCCACTCACAAATCAGCATTCACAAAGGAAGTTAAGGGACTGTATAGACCAATTTCACTTTAAATCACCACCACCACCGATGAATCTGATCCCTCCATCGTTGGGGTCATCTTCAGAGGGGGATTCATGTATGGAAGGTAAGGCAAGACCAAGGGACTCGTCACAATATAGATTGGGAACCTCAATTGCTAGTGGAGGCTCTTCATCTGGCTCAACAACGAGAGCCAATTCGGGGACGCTTTCACTACTTTTTGGGGAATCATCTTCAAGGTCACAAATTTTAACACTGCCTTTTGCCTTCCGCTTGGATGACCTCCTAATGGTAAGGAGGTTTCTGGTAGGGTTTACAACCCCAGGCACGCCCTTTCGCTTTAGATCCAAAGCACAAGGTTTTTTACCTTTAAGATCTACATCATCGGCACCTATGGCTTCACCAAGAGCTTTCAAAAGATTTCGATTCAAATGTTTTCCAGCTTCACCGGAATAGTATGCCGATTTAGGAAACCTTGCACTCTTCTCAACACCTTCAATCATCAAGAAAATATATTGGATTTATTTTTCGTTTTGTGCTTCGAAGAGAGCCTCCTTCAATGGAGTTGGATCTCCCATTTTTTGTGGTTGAAGAAAGTGTGAGTTTGAGGAGATGAGAGGCGAAACAGTTTAGGATTTCAAAGAGGAAGACGAGAGGATGGTGTGTTTGGTGAGAGAGTGTGAATGAAGATAAATGAGGGTGGTCAAAGATGAAACATCTCATCTTAATCAATTTTTCCAGAACTCTTCCTTCAATGCATTGATGAGGGTAGGTGGGAGATGAGATGTTTTTTTGGTGAGAGTAATTAAGTGATAATCAGAAGCTGTTAGACTTCCTTAAGTATAAGTTTAGATTTGTTAATTTTATTTTTAAATAATTATGCAGGGGCATTTTCGTCATTTCACACGAAAAATTTTACTAAATGAGGAAAAAAAGAAAATATTGCAAGTAATTGGTAACATCCTGAAATAGAAAGTGTTGCAAGTTTTCGTTAACGGAGATAATAAATAAGTTAAATTCATTTCAATGTTATTCAATCCAATTCAATTTAATTCAATTAGAATATACTTAAATGAGGAGGGCTTTCATATAGACTTATATTCTCCAAAATTTCGTAACAAACTTGATGAGTCAGCTGATGTGCTGGAATCCACTTGCATGAAGGAAATTTTAGCTTGCAATTAGTGGCATGTGGACTTTCACATGTAGAGGTTGCATACTTGCATGCATGAATGATGAATATATGAAGTACTTTGTATTACCAAATTATCAAGTATTCAACTCCGCAGCTCCAACGTGCTTAATAAAATGAGAAATTGCTTTTATAAAGGTTGAATTATTATAATAGAAGATTTTGGTCAATAGCTAATTATATTCTATATACTAAAGTAAGGACTCAAATAATTGAGAACTAGCCTTAAAATCTCTGTGTACTATGTACGGACTAGTATAATAAAGTTTTATTCAATAGTCTAATTTTATCTACTTTTACAATGGATAATGGTTTTTTGAATTATACTTTTGCTAAAATATATGACGAATACGTCAATAAAAACCTTGCAAACATATTTATATAAATCTTATTCATCTAATCATATTTTTCAGATAAGATTTTTCTGGCCTAGTTTTTACCTGATAATTTTGACTCACTCTACAGTTGAAAAAGTACACATATACGACATTTTATATGATTCGTCTCAACTTCTACTTTTTAATGATACAATTTTAATATTAAGATTTTATGTTATATCTCTAATATTATGAGTATAATAAAATTATTTTTTTCAATCAAATTATTTATATATTTTAAAAGTATTATCGTATGTGGCCTTCAAAAAGCTCACCAAATAAGCCTACTTTATATATATTAGCTTTTTTGGTCAACAACTACCTATAAGTTAGCTCTTTTTGTCAACAACTACCTAGGTTCTATTTTAATTTACACAACTACATATATGTTTCAATTTTTTTGTTTAACACTACCAACTAACGTTTTCCATCTAAAATAAACAATAGTGGGCCTTATTCTTTACACTTACATCCATTACTCTTTACAAAATTACAAATATGCCATTATCATCCATTCGATCCTAACAAATGAACCTCTTCACTAAGATTAAGGTTTGCTTTTTATCACGTCACAATTTTTAATAGCAACAATATGATGAAGGATTCCATCCTTTAATATCTGTCTCCTCAACCACTACTTCCGATCCTCCGCCATTACTGCACCTTCAACTCCAATCTCATCCTCTCCCTCCTCCTTAACCGTTACTCCATCCTCCATTAATACAAAACTCCATTAGAGCATCATTATCATGAAGGATTAACTCCACTCCCTCATTGTCAGTACCTTAATCCTCCACCCTCACGGTGCCCTCCTCTATCCCGATAATGAGAATTCCAACATTGTCTACTTCGTTGCCGCCATCGAAATTGGTAGCCCAGAAGTGGGCCGCGGGTTCAATTGAATCGTGAAACAACTTGAAATTACAATCAACGACTAGTTTCTTACTTCACCATTTTAATTAAATCCCCATTTTAATTAATTATGCTAAAATGTGAGGTACGTATCAATTAACCCTCTTAAAAGTCCAAATTTTTTCAGATTTCACCTTCTCTTTGTAATTACAAGCTATTGAATTTTTTGCCGAGAAATCATCATAATTCATTTCAGCAAAAATTTCTTACAGTTCATTAGGTTAGGGCTTATATATGTATTAAAATTAAATTGACAAAATCTAGCTTAACTGAGAAAATGGTTAAAATTACAATTGGGAATTAATTGGATTAAAGGGTATAATTGAATAAAGGGGGTGAGAAGAAGAAGATTGATTTGAATTAAAGGGTGTTCTTGTAATTTTGTTGAACAATATTAAAAGGAAAATTAACTTGTGAGGCCCACTAACATTCATCTTGGATGGAAAACGTTAGTTGGTAGTGTTAGTAAAAAAAATTGAAACAGGTAGGTTGTTGTGTAAGTTAAAATAGAACATAAGTAGTTGTTAACAAAAAACAACTAACTTCTAGGTAATTATACCATAACTCAAGTTATTGTAAATGAAAATAGATCCGCTTGGATCTCCTTATATTAGCGCAACTACCTATTTTCATCTACCTACTAATTTTATGATTCTTTTCCTTAAATTGTTATATTATATACCATAAACACCCCCAAAAAAAAATTCAAAAAAGAAAAAAAAAAAACACGAGATCGAAGCGGATCTATTATCATTTACGCTAATATAACTATATCCTTTTTCAACTAACTTTCATTTACGCTACTAATAATAGATCTCGTGTTTAAAAATTAAAACTACCTATTTTCATCTACCTACTCACTAAGTTAGTGTTTTTTTTTTTTTTTTCTTTTTTGATTTTTTTTGGGATGGTTATGGTATATAATATAACAATTTAAGGAAAAGAATCATAAAATTTAAAAGGACAAAAACCAACTACACTTGAATAATTTCAGCAACCAAATACCTTCAAATTTCTTCTATATATATAGCCTTTTCATTTAGGACCCAAATTAAATATATCATACAACTCATTCACTATTCCTACTAATAGAAAATTGTAGGTCTTAAGCTTAATTATTACATCAATAATGAATTTCTCATCCATTTTTGTAATTCTAGTCTTTGCCTCATTGTTAGTAATCCCTACATACCAACTTGAATTACACCATAAAAACCACAAAGGTGGCCTAAAATCCCTACATTTTTCACTCTACCTACACGAAACATTTAATAAGACTGCCTATTTCATAGTTAAGGGTGTTGCTGGACCTAATGGTATCACTACAACATCAAACCCATTTGGGTCTCTTTTCGCCTTTAATGATCCTCTTTCGGAAACACCTGACCCAAAGTCTAAGGTCATCGGCTACACTGAGGGTTCGGCTGTCACCTCAAGCTTCGATGGTAAACGTACTACTTGCATTTCGAGGATCACTCTAAACATAAAAGGTTACAAAGGTGAAGTGTTGAATGTTGGGACGGCGCATTATACACAAGTTTCGGAACTTCCGTTTGTTGGTGGTACGGGTGATTTTAGGTTTGTTCAAGGTTACATGACCACTTCAGTTGTTGATCTTAGTGGTCCTACTACTTGTTACAAGATTGATTTTAATCTCTTTTGGCCTCCTTATTATGCCGCTCTAGCAATGCACTAGCTACTAGCTAGATAATAGGCATGTTTAAAAATGGAGGCAATGCAGTGGACTACGTACCCGATTATCCTTTTAAAAATGTTTACTTCTATTATGATTGTATTACATTTTTTTTTCTCTTTGAAACTTAGGTTTTTATCTTGTTGGGTTTGTGATGTCACATTAGCTGATATCAATGGTGTCGTTGATTTTATGTCAATTATCAATAACATTGGTCGAAAGTTTTTTGGTCCTCCATGTTATGAGGATTTCAGTCCAAAATTTGTTCCCACTTCTTTCCTACATTTATATAAGTGTCACGAGAAAAGACAATGTCACCAGTTAGGCGAGATTCACTTCTCAGATTCGTATATTGTAGTTTAGGCTTTTACTAAAAAACTAGAATTTTGGTATGTACAATGCCCCGAGTCGACTACAATTATAAAAAATGCTTTGGTTTGTTTATCATAATGTGTTTTTTGTTTAGTGTGATATTAAATTGCAGGGGTTCTAACTTGTCTTATGATACTTTGTTAATTAATAAAGCAAAACAACTATAAATGACTTGGGATAAAAATAAAAATACCATACGTTTTGGTACAAGTGAATAAACGGTACAAAACAAAAGATCATATTATATGATTACAAGACTTTATTATCCATTAACTTGGAATATTAAACATCAAATTTATTATGGATCGGTGGTTAAACTTTTACATTTTGTTTCAAATGTCATGAGTTCGATTCCAAATAACTATGCATGGGTTTTTTTTTTTTTTTTTTTTTTTATTTTG
>PYUH01000238.1:4048577-4131702 GCA_016808085.1 Suaeda aralocaspica | reverse complement strand
GGTTTTTTTTTTTTTTTTTTTTTTTAATTTGAGTTGATAACCTCGTACATGAGACTCTCGCCGTAGTTTCATTGACAGGAACGAATTTAATATATTGTATGATGATGCCAATACCTCAACTTCCATTTCCGTAATAGATTACCTTAATAATGTTGTGAGGGTATTGTTTAAAGTATTAAACATGTATCATATGCATTAATAAGTTAATGGATAGTGCATTATTTCGGAGGGTGAACATCATTCATGCCCATATATTATTCTCTTTTGCTAATCTTTATACATTAATAAAATTAAAGATTGAAATCCAACAACTCTTGTACGTGTGACAAGCTGTACCGCGTGGCCACTCTTGCTTATCTACTTATTTTCTATGGAAAAAAAATTTATTGACACATTTAAGTAATGTTATAATTCATAAAAGTAATCTTATTTTATTTGTAAATGTAACCTTTATTATTCATTTGATTAAAAAAAGTTAAATAAAAAAAAACCCTCAACTTTTCACTTAACTAACCCCAATATTATTTTTTGGCTATTCTAAAAGTAACTCTATTTAATTGTGTGAGTAATCCTATTTTCCCATTAGTGTAACTCCTATATTCTAGTAACCCTGTCTTCCCATCAAAATAACCCCCACATATTGAATTATAGAGTATTTAAATAATTGCTCACATTATTAACTAATGATTTAGCCGGTCACATTTAAGAATTTACTGTTTACAATTGTTTTGTGCATTTGTCACGTCCCTTGATTGTATTTGGATTATATTGCTAGATTTACGTACGAGGATTCGATTCCATGTTCTAAAGATCTTATGGAAAACAATTACAACCTATTATACCTTATACCTAGCAAGATACAATTAAAGGCAAACAAGTATTGATTCAGTAATTTGGTTTAAAAGTAAAACCTTTTAGCTAATTAAAAAAATAAAAGGATTTGCAATTTTTATTTTTTATTTTTTATTTTTTGCAAGCAAAAAAATACTCTGTATCTTATTTCAAAAGATAATGTTTATGTATTTTTAAAATAAAAATATTTGTATTCATTAACACCTGCAGTTCTATTCTTTTAAAATTTCTGCATTTAAGCACGTTACTCTACAATTTATTTAATAATTTATGTATTTCTACTATTTTTGTTTGAGAAAAGATGGTGAGGTAGGCTAGATTCACTTATCACTTGTCAGATCCATACATTATAGATTCATGCATTAATAAATTAATGGATCTATCGGCAATTATTTCTGAGGGTAAATACAAACAAACATCAATCATGCATTCGTAGTCATATTCTCTAATATCTTTAGTTTTTTATAAATTAATATTGTTAGTATGTCACTAAATTAAAGGATAAAGTACAAATAAAATGCCTATTGCCTATATTCGTTCTCTTCAATTTTGCGATACCAAATATTATATTGGTGAAGATAACAAAATCCACGTCAAAATTAACATGATTGAACACCCACTAGCAAAAACAATTAATAAGATATAGATACTTATAATAGTCATGAAAATCTACTTTGTCCGCCTCATGATGTTCTTGCCACTTCTACTTTTTCACGTATGTTAATGTAAAACTTATGTGTTAAATGCCTTTAATTATACATTAGTAAAACTTATAGATATTATATATTACTCCAATAAATTATTTTTTGAGACGAATCAAACAAGATCCCATTTGGTTATATTTTTTATGTTTATATTGACTAGAATTTAGAAGATTCTTGCTACTTGTGAATAGTACCAGTTTTCCTTATGGCAGGAACTTCAATACCAAAATTATTTTCGAGCAAATGACATTAAGCTTAATCTTATCTATAATTAAGAATATCGTTTTGCAGGGAAAGTGTGAAAAAAAGAGTAGAATTCATTTTCAAAAGTTTGTATTTGACAAATCTAAAGATGCAAAAACGCTAAGATATTATACGTTGAGTAGAGCATATATGTTGTGTTCTAATATATGGGAGTCCATATTTAATTTATCAGAACTCGAATATTGTTTTAGCTAGGCGTCTAAGCCTCTTACGTAAGCCTCTGGTTCATTAAAAATCACCTTGCCTAACCCACTTTTACAATTTTACCCACTAAAAACATAAGAACATTCTGTTGTTGTTGTTGTTTGCGTATCACCAATCTATCTTTTTCTCTCTTTTCTTCACCCATATCAATCTCCTTCTGGTTTCCCATTCTACACTTGAGTAATTGACTGTAGATTTTTTTTTATTATAACCACCTACTGTTTCACATGCAAGACGTTAAAATAACCAACTTATGGTATTATTTTCCTTTAACATCGGTACTTGATAACGGTTTTTGTTAAGTTTCCTTTTTAAGAAACCCACTTTTTCTTCTTTGTTTCTTTCTTTTTCATTCTTCATCAATGAAAAGCTTACATTTGAATCTCATTTGATTTCTAATAAACTAGGGAAAACTTTATGAATCGCTAAATGTTTAATTTAATTTGTATGGAACAAAAACAAAGTGAATTAAGCTATAATGTAGTTTCAATTGCTCGATTTCAAGCAAGATTTGAGAAATTTAGAAATAAATAAAGATTAAAATTACATAAATCGAAAGAAAATAAAAAAAGGAATTGATTAAATGATCTTCCATGGAATTCAATTAAGCTTTCAAAAGCTTCAATGGAAGCTTTTTATTGAGCAAGAATAAAAGAGAAAGCAACAAAGAAGATGAAGTGAGCCCCTCAAATGAAAAAATTAACGAAAACGTTATAAATTCAGGTACCGATTTTAAAGATAACAGACATGTGGTTAAATAAAAATAAAAATAAAAAACCACTAGGTGAATATTTTAAAATTTTGTCAAAGATTAGATGGTTATAATAAAAAAATCCTTACATATGTTTAAACATGTAGATTAATTATTCATGCTCTAATTTAAACTTTACAGCAAATGTACATAAAACTTTGTCAAATAAATTAACTTGAACCCTTTAATATGTTTAATTTCAGAAGTTCAATTTAATTTAGTCAGAATAACCCAAAAGAACATGTTCTAGTCAGGTGAACTTCACTTCCCACACTTCTGTGATCCGCATATTGTACCTAGGCGTTTAGCCTGTTAGTACCATGTCTTAGTAGATTGTCCTTTAGTGTAATAGCCTGTCTTAGTAAGGGCTGTGGGGCACTATTGTAGTGGATAAATATGCACTAATAAAATAAATAATGGATCTTGAATTATTTTAGAGAAGGACTACGTACATATTTTAATAATTAGTTTATTATTATAATGTTAATATTATATTTAATTAGAGGATAACTAAATACGAACGAACATTTCATTCATTTATATATTGTCCTTTGCTAATATGTACTTATACATTAACAATGTTACTGTTAAAGAATATAATTCGAACAAACATGGGTGACGCTTATATTCTCTTTTGGAGTATTAAAGAAAAATTTTAATAGATTGGTGAAGACAAAGAATCCATCTCAAATTTAACATGTGTTATTAACGTTATTATTTGTGAAATGATGTTAAAGAGATGTATACTAATCAGTTTTTTAAAAACCACAAGCATAAATGATTGAAATCCAATAACTCTTATGTTAGTGACATGCTATATGGCGGGCCATTCTTGCTTACTTAGTTATTTTCTACGTATAATTGTATGAGTAACCTTATACTTTTCCATTAGTGTAACTCCTTTATTCAAGTAACCCCGTGTCCCCGCCAAAGTAAACCTACATATTGAATTATATAAGTGGTCACGCTATTAACTAATGATGTGGCCGGCCACATATAAGAATTTGCCGCTTATAGCTTTTTGTGCATTTCTCAAGTGCCTTGAATGTGTTTGGTTTGTATTGCTAGTTTTACAAGGATCCGACTCTATATTCTAACGATTTTATGGAAAACAAGTACAACCGATGGATTATACCTTATATCTAGCAAGATACAATCAAAGGCAAATAAATTTTGATTCATTGATTTGATTTAATAGTCTTACCTTTTAGCTAATTAAAAAATTTAAAGTATTTGCAATTTTTGTTTTTTTGCAAGTAATAAAGATACTCCACATCTTATTTCCAAAAATAATGTCTGTTGTGAAAATTCATAATATTATGTACTTTTAAAATAAAAATATTTGTATTCATTAACATACCCCGGAAATTTTATTCTTTTTCTATTTCTGAATTTAAGCACATTATACTCTAAAATTATTTAATAATTTATATATATCTACTATATTGTTTGAGAAAAGACAGCGAGATAGGCAAGATAGTACGGATGTCATTGCCCTAACTTAGTCTATTGTCCGTTTCCGTAATAGTTTACCTCAACAATGTCTTGGGGTATTATTTCAAGTACTGAATATGTATATCATGCATTAATTTAATAAATTAATGGATCTATGGTGCATTATTTTAGAGGGTAAATACGAGCAAACACCGATCATGCATTCGTGGCCATATTCTCATAAATTTTTATACATTAATAATGTTGGTATTTCACTATTAAAGGTTAAATTACAAAGAGGTTAGTTCACGTGGTTAAAGTTGTTAGATTCGATCTAATATAAACTTTAATCTCCATACTAAATTACTCGGTAAAGATTGAAAGCGGAAGCGTACCTGAATTCATGTATAGTCTTCGATAGAGTTTCTTATTGGTTTTAGTCTTCTAGTACTTACACTCAATATGATTTTCTCTCTAATGATGGTGTGTAATTGAGAGTCTATTGTATGTGTCGTACTAGGGAACATAAACCTAGATGTCTATTTATAATAGACTCCTTTTTCTAATTTGCCCATCATGTATTAGGAAAGACCCAATAGTCTCTACACAATAATATAAACCCATACTTTATAAAAGACACAATTAGGCCCAACTATAATTACTTAATCGGATCACTCTATTAGGGTCAAACTTTATGATAGTGTATTAATACAATTATAATCGAATAATACAACATATCAATTATATTAGGTCCATTAATCTAACAATCTCCCACTTGGACCAATAAAATTTTATATGTCTAATAATTGTATTTTACATTATTACTGTATGAGCTCAAATGCTATCAATTCAAATCGTCTTTAATCAATTCGGTCCATTAATTATATTAACAAAGGATCAAAGGGATCTATGCTACTTTCATAATATCGTAACTAGACCTTCAATGGTCACAATGTCAACATAACTAACGACATGAATCAAGTATAGGTGTGTAGCATTGAAATTACATTCAAATGTGACCCAATAATACATATTTCCAACTGGTCCACTTTATACTTTAGTGAGATCTATAATATGACCAAAATGACATAGTAAACCAACTTAATACTTCATTTTTGCAGAAAAAAACCCTTACAAACAAAATATCCAAATATATCTTTGTGTCATATAATAAGCACCCAAATGCAAAACTCCCATTGAAACTGAATTTCCTTAGGTGGCATGATGCCCAAATGAGCACTTATTAGCTCATGAAATACCTTAGGCTATAAACCATAGTAAGCGGATCCACAATTATGGAAGGAGTTTGTGCTAATGTGCTTTAAAGACAATTGTTTACTCTGAATTCTTTTCTTCATAGCTCTAAAACTGCTATATTTTGTCACACAACATTCAGAATGGTCTATCAAAAGCATTCACTATGCACACATTCGTAACAAAATCTCTTAGCCATAATGCATGGTTAAATGCCTTATAATAATTAAGCTATGAATTCTACTTCTATGAAGTAGCTTTAAGAGATTTGATGAGGCTATCACACACCTATCAAAAATAAACCTAACCACTCTAACTAATATAGCTAGGGAAGTAGGGATCGAATCCACAGGGAAGCAATTAAACCTATTAGTTCTAAAAAGTCTAAACCGTGTAAAAGGCCTTTGAGTGACGATTGTGACTAAGAAATTAATTAGAATTAGAACTAAATTGATTAAGAGAATTAATTAATAACTAAACCTAGGACATCGGTTCACCACAGATTAACCAGTGAATTTGCACACAAATATTTAATTATATTATCAATTTCCTTGAATTAAGGTCCACTAATTCTCTCGAATCTAGTCCCCTTCAAAACTCCTCTAATGGCTCTCGCTCACTTAGACTCGTTTTGCCTATTGTCCTTATGATCTAATTGTGGTAATCTTACCTCTCGGCATCGATTTCAACAATATCAAACTAACAACTAAACCTGGCCAGTATTTAATTGAAAGCAATAGTAATTGACAATAAGAATTCAAGCAAATTAATAGTTAAACTAATAATTATGAGCAAAACATCACCAATTAGTCCATGGATCCCTTAGTCCTAGAAAAGGAACTACTCACTCATAATTAAAGAAACAGAAACTAAAACAATAAAAGTAATTAAAATACTAAACATGATTAAACTAAACAAAACTAACAACAATCAAGAAAATTAAATCTAAACATAAAACTATGAAAATTAAGAACATAAATTAAAAATAATAATAAACATAACTAAAAACAAGAATTGAGAATAAAATAGAACCTGAATATTATTGATTGAATGATTGAATAGAGTTTTACACTTTGAGAGAATTTTAGAGTAAACTAGGATTTCCAAAATCTAAAAAGGCGTCCTCCACTAATTAGGAGCAAAAGCACTTAAGTACTTAGGCTAAACAAGGAAAAACGCGTGATTTTGGGCCTTTAGAGCCACCCGCCTGGGCCACCCGGGCGTGCAGCCCTCACCCGGGCACACAGCCTCGACCCGGGCGGATGGCTTGTTTTGCTTCGTTTTTGGTTTTTGCTCGTTCTTCCTTAATTTCCTCTTTAATTCTTCGTTTTAACACTTCTAGTCTTCAGTTTAGCTTCCCAAATGACTTCAACTCTTTACTAACTTCTTCAAGTGCTTCAAAAGGCTCGGAAAACAACGATAAATCATCGATTCCTGAAAAATCTAATAAAAAGCACAACAAACACTCGAAATAGCAAAAGTTAGTAGAAATGGCTCAAAAGAGCCGTATTAGAGCTAAGAATCAACCGGGATCGGGGATAAAATACATATAAAATATTAACTTATCAAGATTGTCTAGCCCTTTTGCAATGAAATGCACCTTTAGCTATCGCACCTTTAGCTATGACAATCATATATCCTTATGTGTATTTTAAGCTATCCTGATATCCAATAGAGTTGGAGTATGATACCAAATGATCTCAACTTGATCTAAACTTCTATAGGTGAGCATATAATCATATGTTCTCAACAATTATTGCATACTTCTTTAGATTTTCTTGGCTTTAAGTATGCAATCTTTGGATTACATATACATTTGCCTAATACCCCAAAGGTGTATGCAATACTTGAATGTGTGCAAACTTAAGCATACATTAGATTTCTTATACGGGGTTCTTTGCATTTCTTTGTTTTCAAAATCATTCTTTGGGCATTGAATGAGACTATATATGTCTCCCTTAACCATATAGGTGTGACATTCCTTTTAAAAAAAAAAAACATTACTGGCAAGCAACATGTTACAATATATAACACCAGGAAAACATACCTTACTCCCACTAAACTTATTGTACACACAATCATCAACTGAATTTGTCTCAAACCATAGATTTGACAATTTGATGAAAATTAAAGTATCATTGATGAAAAATTTACTTAAACTCATAAATAGATTTCTTTATTTTGTAAATCATTTTCCTTTTAATTTTTTTAGAATAAAGTTTTCTTCTTGTTGCATGTAAATATTTGACTCAATTTATCCGTTAAAAAATATTGTTTTAACATCCATTTAATGTAGCTGAAGATTAAAAAATATGTCACAAATGTCATTATTATTCTAAAAGAGTGTTCAGATAAAACTAGAATATAAATCTCCTTATAAACAATATCGTCCTTTTAAGTAGAATCCTTTAACAAGACGAGCTTGATGCCCTTAACACATTGCCTATTGAAATCCAATATGCCTAAATCCGTTCTCTTCAACTTTGCATTCAAATATTTTATTGGTGAAGACAACAAAATCCATGTGAAAATTAACATGATTGAACACCCACCAGCAAAAACAATTAATAAGATATGCATACTTATAATAATTTTGAAAACCATGACCAAAATTGACTGAAAACATATAATTCAAGCCAAAAAAATTTTATCGAGCATATGACATTAAGCTTAAGCTTATGGTTCAATTGGCCCTCTAATATTTTTCTATAACTAAGAATAATGTTATATTTGACAAATTAAAAGATGAAGAAACACAAAGATATTATATGTAGCTATGCCTTTTTCATAATCCCCTCTAGGTTCTTTCAAATCACCATGCCTAACTCACTCTTACCCGCTAAAAGCACAAAACTGCAGGTTTTTTTTTTCTTATGTTATTAAAAAAAAAGGAAAATGTTAAATATAGTCTTAATTCTTAAGGGCTATGTGTATGGTGCTCAAAATAGAAATAATTTTTCAATTTGAGCATCAACTACATTGATGTTTGTGTGATTTTTGTTTAGTTTCACAAAATATTATCAAATGTAAAAATATATTTAATGCTTATTCTTAGCCTTAAGAGCTATCTATAACATTCCAAAAAAAAAAAAAACAAAAACAAAAAAACACTTAAACCTACATACTCCCAAAGTCCCAATACCTTTCTCCCTTTAATTGAAATCCAAAATCAACCCCACTCAAGGTGCTCGATCTTGAAGCAATGAAAGACATGTATAGGGATGTCAACGAGACGATATTCTGGTAAACAAGCTAGTTTGGTGAAAGCTTATATTGTTCAAAGCCCGTGCATATATAAGTTAAATAAACGAGCCTGAATAAATTTTCAAGCTAGATTAATAAACAAAATTTACTAGAATAACTTATATTATTCGACTAGTAAAGGCTCGTACACAACTTGTTTAAGTTCATTAATAAGCTCATCCGTAACCTGTTAATTAATAACTTGTTTAAAGCTCGTAATTCGGCTTGAGCAATGTCCCTTTTCATAGGTTAAAATCGTCATCTTATGTTTTATAAATTCCATATTGATGAAATTACGTACTACCGTTTGTAACACTTAAAGTTTTGTGGATAAAAATGAAAATTTCAAAGAAAGTATGATACAAATATATGTTATAACATTATCTAGTCATTTGCCTCAATAAATGAGTTCTTTAGGTGCAAATATTTGTGTAAGTATTTAGTTACATGACTGAGTTTTGTACAGTAAAAATAAGTCTTGTACAGTAAAAAAATAAGTTCAATTTAACAAAAATAATTTCAATCATTAGTAATAAATTATTAATGATTTCATCAACAATAAGTTCATTTCAGCAGAATTAAGTTTAGTTAAATAAGTTTTGTTCAGCAAAAATAAATTTAAATCAATAAAAATAAGTTGACAAGAACAAAACCTTAGTCGACCTATGAAATTGGAAAGTGGGCCCGCACAAAATTTATTCTTTTTTTAGGGGTGTAATCAATTAGTCTTGCAATATGGTTGTTATTTTTGACCAAAAAAATATGAAGAAATCACTTACAACTCCAAGAAATCATAATAGTTCCCTTGAGCCACCGACGCTTCTATGAATGCCAATGCGTAATGACGGCGTAATACCAACTAAAACATTATAGAGAGTGTCCAAACACAATTAGGCACCCTCCAAAATGAATTTCCTTTTTTTTTTTATTAAAATTTAAATATGGGGTTATAGAAGTGGGCCGAAATTACATAAAATATTGTATATTTGACATTGAAATGAATGACGAGCCAAAATATGATTTAATTGTTTGTTTTTTTTTTTTTTTTTGTTTATATCTTTTTTTTTATATAAATAAAAATAAAATAAAAATGGACATTCACAAACAAAAGAGTACATATATACAATATTTGGACAATGAATATTGGACATCTCCAATTTATATTTGGGATTTTCAACAAATATTAAGCATGTCCAATCTGATCTTTTATTTATTTTACATCATCGTTATGCGTTGGTGTTTACGAAAAGTTTACTTAAGCTACACATAAAAATAAGACTAGTTCAGGCAAAACTCTAAATAATATATAAGAATTTGAAAACAAAGTAGATAGGCCAGCTTAAATTGAAAATGCACACACACTTAATTACATGATATATGTGATACGGTGATTATTGATATACAATTAAATAACATTATAAATTATAATCACTAAATTGATAGAGTATAAAACCAATTCTTGGGCCTCAACTATCAACTTAAGCTTTTGGTTGAGTTGGTCCTCTAATATGGTATCAGAGCCAACGTGACACAAAGGTCACAGATTCGGGTATGAGGGGGCCCATGCTGCATCCACACTTCAAGCCCCAACGGGCTCTCATGTGAAGGGGCGTGATAGAGTATAAAACCAATTCTTGGGCCTCAACTATCAGCTTAAGCTTTTGGTTGAGTTGGTCCTCTAATACAAATAAGCTCTAACACAGATCATTCGAGACTGATTATTGTGATATATATATATATATAATTGCATGGGAAGCTACAAAAGTGTAACTTGATGAAATCAAATGACAAATTAGGAATTTTTCACTTTCATATATGTCAAATCGATCAAGAATGGACATATGGAGTGGCAACAACCATAAGAGAGTTTTTTCGTTTAACGGTTAAACCCCAGCTTTCTTCAATATCTAAAGTCTCTCCTGCTTTTCCATTAGGCAATGTCCAGTTAAATTCAAATATAAGGTTCGCCAAAATAAGTTCTGTAGTGATAATGGCATATGATAACCCCGGACAACCTCTTCTCCCGGCACTGAACGGAATGAACTGAAAATGCTGGCCCTTGAAATCTACATTACATGAGTCGTTCAAGAATCTCTCCGGAAAGAAATCATTTGGGTTTTGCCAGTGTTTGGAGTCTTGTTGGATCGCCCATGCATTGATGATAACTTGAGTTCTTGCACTAATATCGTATCTATCTACTTTGATGTCTTGAGAGGTTTCATGAAATACCAAAAAAGGAGCAGGAGGATGTAGCCTAAGTGACTCCTTGATTACTGCCTTTAGAAACTTCATTTTCTGCAAGTCATCCTCTGTTACTCTCGTCTTGTTTTGTGCAACAGATCTTACCTCTTCTTGTAGCCTTTTCATAACTTTAGGATGTCTTAATAACTCTGTCATAGCCCAATCGAACGTCGTTGAACATGACTCTGTTCCCGCCACAAATACGTCCTACGTACGTACATAAATTAAAATTTACATCCATGTAATTTTTGATATAGATTGCTAGATTTAAAATTAATAACAGTAATAACATGAATCCACCGTTTAGGAGGTACTATACGTCTATACTAATACAGAAACATAGTTCGTTTATAACATACTATTTTGGGAAATAATAAAAAAAAATATTGTTACAAAAATAAAAGTTTTCCAAAATAGCATGATATAAACCAACTGAGTTTCTAACATTTAGAAACTAAATACACCTCTCTCTCCCTCTCTATATATATAACAAGAATATCAAAATGAACTCATTTACAATGGATTCCTAAGATCTCGTATCTATAATAATATTACTATCAACGATTTACTATCGTATTGTCTTTATATTTATTTTTGTCTTTTACAAAGCAGTATGTAGTGTTTTTATTGTTATGGAATATTTTAACCATGTATGCATAAAAAACAACATCAAGTTTATTTTTCAAATAAATAATGATATCCGTCAAAAATAAATAAATAATAATCTTTGGTATATTTTATTTGTGGGGGATCATTTTAGATCGAGTTTTTAATTAATTGTTTGCATGACTTTCTTTTTGATCGATATTGAGCTTATATATCTAAACATAAAAATTTATATAAGACGGTTTTATTTGGTATGTCTAATAAGTTGTTATATTAAAAAATATATTAATTGAATTATATAATATAATAGTTAAAAAAATTCATATATAGTTGATATTTTACCGGTAAGACGGTCTTACCGAAAACTTATTAATATCTAAATTTTTATCTATTCTACCACATAACTTCTTATGATTAGAATTTAAAAGTGCACGGGCACACCACATTTAATTAGCATGTAAAAAAATACTATTAGAAAAAAAAAAAAATTAACAAGTCTTCTAATTTGTGAAGAACCACTTACAAGGATAGTGCCTTTGATATTATCTCTTGTAAATTGAAGTGGATTTTCTGTATGAACTTGTAGCAATGCATCAACAAAATCTTCTTCATCAGTGTTATAAACGAATTTGTTCTTCCCATTATTAATCTTTTCCTTATCCTTTGCATTCAAACGAATTTGATGCTCTTGAATCACTTGTTCCATAAAATCGTCGAATTTTTTCCTAACATCTTCAGCTCGACCTTCCAAACCAGTTAATCCATCAACCCAACACAAAGAAGGTATATAATCTCCTACACTAAATTCACCTATCACCTTCATAAGATCTTTGAATAGCTGATAAAAATCTGTATCAGCATTGTACTTCTTTCCTAGAGCCGCTTTGCAAATAAGACCTTTAAAAAGACTTAAAAACGTCTCACCCAAATTAAATACCTCTCTATTATAGCTCGTAATCTCTTCAATTATGCCACCAACCTCTTGTTCTCTAATTTTTCGGAAACTCTCAACCTTTTTGTTGGACAGAAGGTGTGTCACACAAATACTTTTCATGTGCACCCATTTTTCATTGTATGAGCTAAATGCTACATCGCTACCATCATAGAATATTTGTTTGATGAACCGTATATTTGGCCTATTAGCAAAGATGAGGTCGTGAGTTTTCAAGACTAGTTCGGCTGCACTTGCAGATGATACAACTAGGGTAGGCCTATTGCCCAAGTGTAGCAACATTAAGTCGCCATACTTGTCCGAAAGGGATCGTAGGGAACGATGTGGGAATTTACCAAGTTGATGGAGGTTCCCTATTATTGGTAGCCTTGGTGGGTTGGGTGGTAATGAGGTTAACTTTTTTTTGCTGACTACTAGCCATTTGTAAAGAAAGATTGTGAACAAAATGGAGGGGATAATAAAAGAGATAAGTTGCAAAGGCATCATCTCTATCAAAGTTATAGAACATGTATTGTTGTTGTTGTTGTTAATGCTACACACTAGTGCATTATTTATAGAATTATTTAGAAAAAAAAGTTTTTTAAAAAAAAAAGTACAAAAAAAAAAAACTTACAACATCCGTTTCCTATTAATTGTAACACTTGAATTTTTTAAAATTCACAAATAATATTCAAGTGTTACAATTAATAAAAAAACGGAGTTAATATATAGAATAAAAGAGTTTATCAAAGTTGAACCCATTTGATGAGAAATGGAGAGGAAGTGAGAGGGTGGAAGGGAAGGACAACAAGCTCTCTTCTTCCCTTTCAAAATTATTATCCAAAATAGTGTAATACATTATTGGTAGTCCAATTCTACTTTTGTTTTCAAATTTATATTAAGTTTGTAACACTAGTTTATCATTTACTCCCAAGTACTGTTTGACAACATATTTGTTCATAATATTATTATTATTTTGCACTTGAATTTATTTTTTTCATAATGTTACGGATTTTTTTTATTATAGCCACCTAATGTTTCACAAGTTTTTGAAATAACCTCCTAATGGAATTTTTTTATTTAACCACCTAATGGTGTCCTTTTCTTTTGAAATTGGTACCTGATAACGTTTATCGTTAACTTTTTCGTTTGAGAGGCTCACTTTTTCTTCTTTGTTTATTTCTCTTTCATTCTTCCTCGATTAAAAAGCTTCAATGGAAGCTTTTGAAGCTCAATTAAATTCCTTAAAAGCTTAATTATTCAATTCCTACTCTACTTTCTTTCAATATATGTAACTTTAACCCTTTTTTTCAAAAATTTCCAATCCTTGCTTGAATTCAAGCAATTGAAGCTACAATATAACTCAATTTCTTTTGTTTTTGTTCCATACAGTTTTAATTGAACACTTATCGATTCAAAATATTTTCGCTGATTTATTAGACTTCAATTGTGCTTCAAATGGAAGTTTTTCATTGATGAAGAATGAAAGAGAAAGAAACAGAGAGGAAGAAATGGGCCCCTTAAAAGCAATACTTAGCGGTAAACGTTATTAGGTATTGATTTCGAAGGAAAAAGGACACCATTAGGTGGTTAAATAAAAAAATATTTCATTAGGTGGTTATTTTAAAATTTTGTGAAACATTAGGTGGTTACAATCAAAAAATCATTATATTATTGATGTGTATTAACTGTGTAGTGGTGTTATTTTGTCCTTAACTTTATTTTGTTCATAATGTTGTTAATGTCTTCATAATATATATATTAGTGTATGATTTTTTCACGAAAAAAATATTACGAAACTATCATTTACCAAATGAAACAAAAATATAATTGAATTATCACTCACAAAAATATTATTATACCATATAAGTGGATTATCATTCACAAAATATGAAAATGTATTGCTGATTTTATTCATAAAAATATAAACTACCAATAACGAATTTTTTTCTTTAATAATTAAAGTGGATTTATATCAAAATTATTTATGTCATTACTCCATTGTTAAAAATCAATAGTCATAGACAATCTATAAAAATTATTATTAAAAATAAATAATCATAATTAAAAATCAATAGTTAAAAATCATTAATCCATAAGAATAACTTTCAATTTTATTTAGCTCAGCTAAAGTCAACAAACCATAATTAAAAACCAAGGTCAGCCCTCTCCTTGTGCAAACAGATCAATTGCACAGGGCCCCCAATTTTATGAAGCCCCAAAGTGAAGCCCAACCTCATTCAATTATCCCAACAAATTCAATCATTTCATATTCCAATCTAAATTTTCATTAATTTCCTTCATTTTTTCCTATTTTATATGTCATTCATTGTTATAAAATGTAGAAAGTGAGAGTATAGATACTTAAGAGAATATGAAATTTGTCTTATTCAAGTATGTCTAATCCACTCTAGGAGCCATATATTTATGCACATGGCTATCTTGTGATTTCCTAAAAATATTGAAAGGTCATAAGTGACTATAATAAAAGGGGTTACATGGAGGAGTAAAATCATAAGTTATAAGAGAATTTATATAGGACACTTATAGTGAGAATTATGATGAGAATAACACATGGGGAATATGGACATCCACCATTATGAAAAGATTATAACATTCATTACTAATTTCTCATTAACTTTCTTATTTTACTCAAAAATTTTTGCACTTCACCTTTTTCAAGATTAAAACAGGACCCGAAATTTAACGAGACGG
Organism: Suaeda aralocaspica; assembly: GCA_016808085.1. Classification (NCBI taxonomy): domain Eukaryota; kingdom Viridiplantae; phylum Streptophyta; class Magnoliopsida; order Caryophyllales; family Amaranthaceae; genus Suaeda; species Suaeda aralocaspica. The sequence continues at coordinate 4,116,503 of PYUH01000238.1, read as the reverse complement.
CCCTACTAAAAAACATACGGAGTATCCATAGTTTTGAAAATTAATATTGACGTTTGAAATGCCTTTTGTAAGAAGGGGAAGGGCATTTAAAAATTATAATGGCCCGTGTGCTGTCACAAATTATTAATTATCAATATTTGCTCGTTTATCACAAGGCGGCCAGTAGTATTAATTATCAGATCTGAATATCTGATTATTGTATCACAGATTAGCCTAATACGTTAGTGCCCTAACTCAACAATTTGTTCTATTAGCATAAAAGCTACCCTTAATATATAGTACTCGTAGTAATAATGTCATTTTAGAGGATAACCAATAAACATATATACTAACAGGCTAACAGCAATTAATCATGCATTCATGCTCATATTTGCGCTCCGTTGAAAAATGAATCATGCACTCAGCACTCATGCTCTCTAGTTAATTAATTATATACTCTTTTCGTCTCTTTTTAGTTACTATAACTATATATTTGGCCCGACTGATGTCCCGGGTATACAATTTAATACAAGTGTGAAAATTAATTGTGCATAAAAACATAATTTGTATCTATCTCTATTGATTTATTGTACTCCGTATATGATTTATTTATTGCCATAAAGAGACATACAACATGTCATAGCTCAATGCTTAACTTATTAATGTTTGACTTTGAGATCATGGGTTCAAATCTCATACAACTCATATTTCTTTTAAATATATGACAATATTGAATCGTCACGTTTAGGGATGGCAATTCAGGCCGAGTCCAACCCTATTTCGCTCCGATCCGAAAAAAAAATCCGCCTTAAAATAATCCGCTTCTGACTCCGCCAAAAAAATCCGACTCCGAGTTTAAATCGGAGTCGGAGTCGGATGCTAAAAATAATCCGAGTTATCCGACAATTAATCCGACTCTGCCGGATCTCCGACTCCAACTCCGACTCCGCCTTTTATTTCTCTATTTTTTAGGTATAATAATAATTATAATGATTTATTTTAATATCATTATCATTATTTCTACTAAACTAATATAATTTATGTGAATGTAACTAATTACACATATATGGTAGCTCCTAAATGATTATCAACTTATCATTACAGATGGCAACCACTCCGCTCTGACTCCAACTGCCTCCGCTTAGATCCGAGGAAAAAAATCCGCTCTGACTCCGCCATAAAAAAAATCTGCGTTCGACTCTGTTTAAATAATCCGACTATAATCGGAGTCGGAGTTGGATCCTAGATAATCCGATCCGAGTTCGACCCGTTGCCATCCCTAGTCACGTTGTATATTTTCCTAAAAAGTTAAATATAAGATAAAGTTAAGGAATTACACCAGTTATCGCCATATAATTTTGAGCTAAAACATACTACGTTCTAAGGTTATATCTTCCTAATAAATACAATTTCACATATATATTATTAGACGTTTTAACGTCATATGTTATATCTCGAAAATTGTGATGATAATATATATACTTACATAGCAACCAAGAGTATGGATAATGGATAAATAAAATTTATCTATTTCCATCAATTCAATTTTTTACATAAATAGTTACATATATAAACCTTTGAAAACATATAACATTAAAATTTATAGAAACCATATATAAATTAAATTTGCTGAAAATGTAAAATCAACTAAAAATGGTACATATAAATAATGAATTTTTCATGGGTACACATTACATGCGTTTTTATGCTCAAAGTTTCTACTGCTTCCGTCCAATTTTATTCTTTACGTTTCTATTTTTGACATTCCCTTAATTTTTAATGTTTCTAGTTTCTTTTAATAAACAATATTATTTTCCGCAATTAACCTCAATCACCATTATTATCATTTCTGACTTTTTTCCTACAAAATATCACCACATTAAATCAATACACTTCACTCTAAAATTCTCCAAATAACAATAAACATTATCATAACTCGAATAAATTTTTTCAACTACATCTAATTTTCTAAATTCACGTACAAAATTCAAAATATAAAGAATAAGCTGGAACAAATAAAATACTCGGTAGTATTTTTTTATGAAAATGTCGTTAATAAAAAATATTTGTACCAATTTTAAACATGTAATTAATATTCTGCAGCTACCGAGAAATGGGCTTAAGATTCTTATTTCAGACGAAATATTGGAATTATACTTTGTTCAATGGGAAGCAGGAGACGAATTTTAGCAGTCCCTCTCTGGGCCATGTTATATATATAGTATTATTGTCGTTTTAATAATTTTTATAATGCATTATTTTATATACACTTGTATTATTATACTTGCCACAAATTGATGCACTATTTAAATTCAATCAAATATCATGTGGAAAATAATTTAGCATATATATGCGTACTACCAGGAATGCATTATTGCAAAATTACCAAGACATGATCGAAGTAGTATATAAGAACTACAAGAGCTAAGGTGCTAATATAAGTGTACAATCAAAATCATATTACAAAAAATCCAAAAATCAAAATTATAGAGTGAAAAGCATGGAGCAAATTGATATTTCTTACAATAATGAGCGCCCACTTGCGCATTATCATCCAAACATTTGGGCAGACCGCTTCCTCAATTATACTCCTCCAAATGAGGTTAGAAAAAGTTATAGTTTATTTGCAACAAAAGATTATTTTTTAAATTTTCACTTCGTATGTAGTGTTGTAAATTTATATATAATGTTGATCACCCCCTAACAAAATAGTATATCTCGTAAGTAAAATAATGATCACAGTATTACACGTTTATCCCCTATTATTCCAACCCATACAAACGAAATATAATTAATAAATTTGAATAAGTAACCATATGCATCTTCATATATTGAATTGTCCTTTAGGTTAGTTAGATGCCCTAACTCAATTATCTTATTCTAAAATATAATCTACATAAACATATGCTTTGTATTATTGTAGTTAATACGGAGACAAAAGGAGAAAGAGGTAAACGAGCTAAAAGAGGAAGTGAGGAAAAAGCTTTTGGGCATTGTTGATGATAAAAAGGAAAAACTTATATTAGTAGATGTAGTGGAGCAACTTGGAGTTGCATACCACTTTGAAGATGAAATTGAAGCCATATTACAACAATTTTACAACAATTGTTCAAATGATGAAGCTTTGTATGAGGACGATCTCCATTATGTCTCTCTTAGATTTCGTCTCTTACGACAACATGGCTTTTATGCCTCTTCTGGTATACAATTATTTTTCATAAGGCATAATTTAATTTGTTTGATATATAATTTAACATTCAAATTGCGAAATATATGTACGCTTTAAGTAATAGGCCAAGAGTTAGTAAGACGGAATTTTTATTCTATAGTAGTCATTTGAATTATAACTACCATATGGTGAGGGTGGCTTATAGAAGCACCCGAGACAGAAATTAATACTAGCTAATAAGTTATATGTATTATCATTTACTTAATTAGTGATTGCTATTGAAGCTTAAGTATATGATAGTTTAATAACAATAATTTGGTGTAAATTAATTTTCCTGATGAAATAGATGTATTCAACAAGTTTAAGAATGAGGATGGATGCTTCAAAGAAGTCTTGACAAAGGATGTGGTTGGCATACTAAACTTGTATGAAGCATCTTATCTTAGAATTCATGGAGAGGAAATCCTTGACGAAACAGTGGAATTCGCAACAACTCATTTAAAATCACTAATTGGAAAATTGGATGATTACTTAGCAACTCAAGTAACTCAAGCCTTGAAGTTGCCACTCCACAAAGGCGTAACACGGCTAATGTCTAGATACTACATCTCAACATATGAAGCTAACCCTTTGCACGACGAAACGTTGCTCAAATTTGCAAAATTAGATTTCAACATGTTGCAAACAATGCACTTAACTGAACTACGAGATCTCTCTAGGTAATATTTCATGCATACGTAAATACAATCAATTTGACCGAAATTTAACTTATATGAAAATATTTTTGACATGACCTATCTTATTATTAGTAGGGATGAAACTGGTTCGGTTTAAAACCGAAAACCAAACTGCACCAAACCGTTTTTTAAATATGGTTCGGTCTTTTTATAATTTTGGTACGGTTTGGAGTGAATTTTTTTGAAATTTCAGTGTTTGGTTTGGAGTCGGTTTGGAGTTTTAAAATTTCGGTTCAAATCGCACACCGATCTACCCGAATTCTGAAGCCCAGTTATTTATGAAGGCCCAATATTCCAAAGTTCCAAAAGAATCTAAAAAAAACACTAACCCACTTGCAAAATTGTTATGAAGACTGTTTAATGTATATTAAATACTTAGATAGTAGATATGCGCCATATACTTTTAGCAGGGCAATTAGGATTTGATTGAACACAAGTAGAAAAAAATGTTCTACAAAATTATGGTTCGGTTTGGATTCACAAGTAGAAGATCGAAATTTTGTGTTCTGGTGTGGTTTGGACTATAACATAATTTGGATTGGATTGGAGTGAAAATTCAGAGACTGAAAATATAATGGTTTGGATTTGGATTTGGCCAAAGTCCAAACTGCACACCGAACTTTCACCCTAATTATTAGAGGACCAACTTAACCAAAACCTTAAGCTGATGACCTGGTTGAGGCCCAAGAATATTATATACTCTATCACGCCTCCTTACACGAGAGCCCGTTAGGCTTGAAGTGTGGATGCAGCATGGGCCCCCCATACCCCGCGCTTTATAGTTCCAGGGGTGGATGAGATTCAAACGCGTGACATTTGTGTCATGCTGGCGCTGATACCATATTAGGGAACCAACTCAACCAAAAGCTTAAACTGATGGTTGAGGCCTACGAATTGGTTTTATACTCTGTCACTTATACCTTGCTATGGTGTAGGAGTCTTGTAGTTGCGTTGAGTATGACTATATGACATTATGATCTTTATGTTTATCAAAATGTATGTTGAATCTTATACTATAATTTTCATTGCAATTAGGTGGTGGAGAAACCTCGACTTTGGCACAAAATTGCCCTTTGCAAGGGATAGAATTGCGGAAGTGTACTTTTGGATGTTGGGAACATTCTATGAACCCCAATATGCATTAGGTCGAAAAATATTTACAAAGTTATACAAGATGACTTCCGTTATGGACGATACATATGATGCGTACGGTTTTTTTGAAGAACTTAAACAATACACCGAAGCTGTCCAAAGGTTAGTCACCTAGGCTAAAAAGTTTAAAATCTTTGATATATATGTATATATATGTAGTATGTTTAAAATTTATAAAATGTTTCCTCAATTGATTCGTATAAGGTGGGACAAAAGTAACATGAACCAACTTCCCGACTACATGAAACTGACTTATGGGGCTCTACTTGATACTTTTGTTGGATTTGAACAAGATTTAGCTGAAGAAGGAAGATCGCAACTCGTTTCCTTTGTCAAAGAATTGGTAAGGCAAATATGGTTATTCTTATTCCTTTAGCTTATAAATTTAGTTAGTTACATGATACAATTGTAGTATATATACTGTTATGGCAAGAGCGCGCTGTAACTCAAGTGATCGATACATTGTATGTTATATAGCTCATGTGATCTTGGATTTCATTCTTCTTTGTAGATGAAGGCCCAATGTCGAGGCTACTTCCAAGAGGCTAAGTGGTGCCATGAAAAGCATGTCCCAACATACGACGAATATCTGAATGATGCAGCAATTACTACCGCAGGATACACCTTAATGTCCGGGACAACCTTCCTAGGTATGGGAGAATTGGCAACGAAAGCTGCCTTTGAATGGGTCAGCCAAACTCCAAAACCAGTCAAAGCTTCATGCATTATTGGTAGGCTCATTGGTGACATTGCTAGCTACAAGGTAACAATTACATGATTTCTTCATCTAATAGTTCATAAATTCAACAAATAATATTTTCAATTAATGTTTTTCAATTTTAATTCTTAATAGATTGAGCAAAAACGAGATCATGTCGCTTCAGTTGTAGAGTGCTACATGAAGCAATATGACGTCAATGAGGAAGAAGCTATTAGAGAACTTCGAAATATTGTCGAGGGAGCATGGAAAGTTTTGAACGAGGAGATGCTACAGCCAACAATGTTTCCGAGGCCATTGATGACTCGAATTCTAAACCTCTCAAGAGTCATTGAGGTTTTCTATCGACTTGGTAAAGATGATTACTCAATTGTGAGCCAAAATATGCAAGACAAAGTCCGACTAGTCCTCATCGAACCTATAACTTAAGCACCCTATATGAGTATTTGTCACTCCCACTACATGTAACTTACCTTTGTTAGTTAGCACTATTTATAATTTATATATATCTTGCTTATCATTGAGTGTGATGAACTTCAATAAGGGTCCAGAAAGAAAGCTAAAAGCTAATTTGAATGCCCGAAATTGAGATTTGAATCCCCCTTATTTTAATTTTATTTCCATTTTGCAATACATATAATGAATTTCATTTCCTTGTTATTGCTCTTATATTTACCTTAGCACATTGAATTTACTTTGTCTTTGCATGATGGCTTTGACCTTATTAATGGACGCAATTTTATTCAACTTTGGATATTAATCTTCCCGAAAATTTGATCTTCAACCACGTTATATACCAATGTGGACCTTGTTGGTAATGAGCTCATATACATTATGAATAGAATTAGGGGTGAGCATCGGAACTGGGTACCCAGTATTGGACCTGGTCACGGTTTGTACACGGCGGGTAAAGACTCGGTCCCAGTTGAATCGGGTGCGATACCGAATTCCAAAATAACTACCCGGTTAGCACCGGGACCAGTACCGGACATTTTTCGACCCAGTTTCGGTGGGTACCCAGTCGTACCAGTACCGGGTACCGGAACCGGACCCAGTTCCTGGTGGGTATCCGGTACTGGACCCAGTTCCAAGTGGTATTTTACCAATTTACTTATTTTATTTACCTAATTTTAATATTTTCCGACATTATACATATAAGTGATATAACCCAAATTTGTAATATTGTATTTGAAGTTAGATCTTTTAATTTTTTTTAAAAGAAATATAATATTAAAATATTAAATTATGTTTAAAATATCTTACCCAAAACAAAAAAAATTATGCAAAAATACAACCGAGTACCCGGTACAACCGGTTAATCCAATACCCGGTACAACCGGGACCGGGAACGGGTCCAGAACAGGGTACTGGAACCAGGGGCGGATCCTGGAATTTCAAATAGGTGTAGCACTCCAAAAATTTCGATGTTCGGATCAATCGATTCGATTTAACAACTAATTAAAAAAACTGATTCATCAATTCGGTTCATAAATAAAAAGTTACAAATTAAACTTACATTAAAGTTAGTACAACGACTAATAAAAGTTTAAGTTAATACAATGACTAATAAAAGTTAAGGTTGCTCTCTTCGGGTTTTCATATTTTGAAACCAATTTACAATGCTATCATCTTTTATATCTAATAACACCTCTCTTTCTAAATATGAAACTAAGCTATCATTCAACAATTGATCTCCCATAGTATTCCGCAACTTGTTTTTGATAAAATTCATGCATTCCAGAAAAAGCTCGTTCAATAATTGCCGTAGCTACGGGGAGGAGTAACACTAACTTCAAAAGCAAGAATACTTGGGGGTGAACATCATGCTTTCTTGTTTCAACTAGTTTCATAGAGAGCTCATTGAGGTTCTTCAAATTCCAAAATCTTTCATCATTTTGCATATCATCAAGGAAATTTCCAAGCAAGTAGTCAAAGAAAATCAAGTCACCACTTGGAAATTCATTCTCATAAAACTCCGCAAGACGCATCAGTTTTGGTATGTCAAATGATTCAAATCGATTAGTGGGATTAAAGCAAGACATACAAATGAGCAATTCTTTAGTAGTTTGATCAAAACGATTTTCAAGTTCTTGCAATTGTTGATCAATGACATGTAGAAAGACTTCAACTCAAAAATGGTGAAGATTACTCACAAAAGGGGGATTACCTCGGAAAAATCTTCTACCAGGTTCAACAAACCTTGCCTCCATGTCGGGAATCTCCATGCCATGCTTCTCCATAAAGGAAGTGACTTTGTTCAAGTGAGTTTCCCATCCATCATCTCTTAACCTTTGCAAACTTCTCTTAGTCATATCAACCATATTCATAGCATTGACAATATCTTGATCACTCCTTTGCAAGGCTAGATTCAAATTATTAGTAATTCCAAATATAGTGCCCATCAAGTGTGCCACAAAAACAAAATCAAAAGACATCAATATCTTTGTAATTCCACATGCTTTCCTCCTTTCACCTACCTCTATGGTACTTTTTGCAATCTCATCAAGTGATTCAAGGATAGGAACATATAGGTCAAGCACATTTTTTAATTGTTTTGAAGTGAGAACCCCAACGAGTATCACATGGCCGACTCAATGCAAGCTCCTGATTCAATCCACTTCCCAATGTAACTTCACCCAAAGATAAAGCCTCAACTACACGATCTCTTTGTTTTAGTCTAAGAAATTCTTTTCTCTTAGGTGAACCACCAACAAAATTCAACAAAAGAGGAAGTGCATCATTAAACAACCACTCACAATCACTATTCTTCTTGGCAACAGAAACAAGAGTCAATTGAAGTTGATGTGCAAAGCAATGAACATAATAAGCAAATTTATTTTCATTCATAATTAGAGTTTTAAGACCTCTAATTGCACCAGACATATTACTAGCACCATCATAACCTTGACCCCGAACTTGTGAAAGGCTTAAAGAATGCTCCATAAGAAGTGACTCGATTGCTTGTTTAAGAGTCAAGGAAGTAGTGTTGGCAACATGTACAAGTCCAAGAAACCTTTCCGTTACCTCCCCCTTTTTATTGACATAACGCAAACAAAGTCCTAGTTGTTCTTTGTCAGAAATAACAGCAGACTCATCAGCTAAAATGGTAAAGAAACCATCACCAATTTCTTCAACTACTGCTCTTTTTGTCAAACTAGCACAAGCATTAATTATATCTTTTTGAATAGTAGGAGATGTCATTTGACAATTTTGAGGGGCATTATCTAAAACAACTTCTTTTATATCTCTATCTTCAACATGAAATTTCAACAACTCTATAAAATTTCCCCTATTCGAAGAAGACACACTTTCATCATGACCACGAGCGGGTAATCCTTGAAGTAAGAGTCACTTTAAACATTTAATGGAAGCTTTAAATCTCTTTTCATATCGCTCTTTGCTTTCTTGAGATTGTTGAGTAAATCCAGAGATAATAGAACCCTTTTGATTTTTAAAATCTTCTAGCTTCTTCATAGCTTTATTATGTAAACTCTTATGATCTCCAACATGGGTAAGAAATGCATCAGTTCGACTCCAAGTTCTAAACCCAGTACTAACAAAAACATCAGACCCTACATCATCATCCTTGAATAAATAGCAAGCAAAACAAAAGGCAGCATCCTTCTCAACACTATATTCAAGCCAAGATCGATATTTTTTAAACCATTTGGGGTTGAATCTACGATTTTTTTCCCAAAAGGTGTAAGAGGAAAGGCATGATTTTCAGGTTGACAAGGTTCCCTTGCAATGTAGTGTCTTCTAATGTCACCCAAATCACTAGGATGAAAGTCACTCATCTTCCTTCTTAGACTTTGTGGACTACTAGCTTGGTTCCTACAACTTGAAGTTTCTTCAAAACTTGCTTCTGTTGCTTGCTCTTCATTTTCATTATTAATTGGTATTTGTTGTGCTTCTTGACATGGGGGTGAATTTTGTTGTGTTGGTTCACTTGCTTGAGTGGGAGAATGATGGTTAGAACCTTGTCTAAGTTCTGTTCATTTCTCTTTTGAGAAAAAACTTGAAATATCTTTTCCATATTTTCTTTTCATGATTCTGAAAATTATGATATGCAATTAATTTAAATTAGTTCATTATTCTTGATTTGTTGTCTTATTGAATGTAATTAGTGAAGTTTAAGTATCAATACAAATTAAAACATCACAAATCAAATTAAACAAATTTAAAGAAATCATAAAACACAAGAATCAAATCAATTAAAGAAAGTAACAAAATACATTATTTAACTTTTGCATCACGAATAAAACTTCCCTTAGCTGTGGAATTGTTTTCATTCACATAAATATTCTATTCTTGAATTTGTTCCTATTTGTCTATTACCTCCATTTCTAAACTAAACTTTTGTAACATAATCAAAACCAAAAATTAAAAAAATAATAATAATAAAGAAATTAAAAAAAAATAAGAACAAAAATTTGTGTACCAAATTCATCTCCTCTGTTTACGATAGTAGAGACTAGAGAGTATGATTTCAATTTTTTCATTGATTCAGTAAACTGGTGAAACATCTTTAAAACTACCATCAATCAAAACAATAACTTTAAATCAAAAATCACAAAAACTCAAATAAAAATCAAAACTTTAAATAAAAAAAAAACCAAATATCATTAACCCAAAACATAAAACCAAAATCACAAAAACTCAAATAAAAATCAAAACTTTAAATAAAAAAAAAACACCAAATATCATTAACCCACAACATAAAACCAATTAAATAACAAATCAAAACAAAAAAAATCATGAAATTACCTAAAAAAGATGAAACCTTTGGATCTTGATTCTTAAGTCGAAGAGGCGGAAGAGCGAAGCCCACTGCCCGTCTGCCCACGCTGCCAGCCTGCCACGCACAGTCGAAGACTCGAAGGCTCGAAGCACAGGAAGTCAGGAACCGCCACTGCCGTCTGTCGGAAGAGTCGAACTGTCGAAGCCCATGCTGCCACGCACCGACGCACGCACAGGAACTGCCGGAACTCGAAAGAGTCGAAGCCCACGCACCGACGCACGGAGGCTGAAGAAGAACGATGATGATTTGGGGTTAGGGTTTTGGGGTTGGTGATGATTGAGAGAAGAACGTCGATTGAGATTTGAGAGAATGAGAGAACTCGAGAAGTGAGAGAAAGTTAGGGTTTGGTTTGCTGATTTGGGGCTCTCAGCCCACACACGCGTTTTTTTTTTAATTAAAGCTGTTTTGTTTTTTAAAAAGGGGGTAGCACGTGCACGGGATGCTACTGTGCTACCTCCGCCCCTGACCGGAACCAGTACCGGTTCCAGATAAAATGACCGGATACCTAGCTGTGCTCACCCCTTGTACTTATGGAGGTAGTTAGGTTAATGGAATTATGATTTGTGAACACCACAAGTCATACATGGACCTGAAAATAAATAAATAATTATTTTACTAAAACGACTATTTACCAAAATAACTACTTTTTAAAACTATTTTCAAAAATAGCTAAAATTCAGCAAATAATCAATATTAACCAATTGACCTTATGATTTATAATTAATTTCTTTTTACTTCTTCTTCTTCTTCTTTTTTATTTTTTTATTTTTTTATTTTTTTTATGTCTTCTTCTTCTTCCATTTTCTTTAACTTTTTTTTATTAATTTTTTTATATATATGACCGTTGATTATATTGTTGTTTTGTTTTCATTCTTGCACCTTCTTATTATTTTTCTTCAATTCTAGTTCTATATGGCAACGAATTATACAAAGAAGAAGAGTTAACCTTTCACTATTTTATACATACTCATTATTTTATGCCTTTTCCATATGATGTATTATATAAGTTTTTTTTTTAATTTTTTATCAACACATCACACATTCAACTAGTCTATTCAAATTATTTACTTGACAAGCCAAATCAATAGGCGTTCCTTTATACTTCACACTAAACATCTTACTCCCTCCGTTCCTTGAAGATAATGCCATTTGTGTTTTTTTAATTATTCATAAGTGAAGAGATTATTGTAAATAACTATTGATGTATAAGAAAAAATATAATCATGTGGGGTCTTGTTTGATTCGTGCTAATAAGTACATTATTAATATTCAATTGTTATAATTTTTATACATGTATAACTAAATATGTAAACGTTATAAAACATGCATTGGGAAACGTATAAATAGTAACTGGTAGGATCTTCAAGGAAGGAGGGAGTACTAACTATGTGGGTTGGTAGAGAATGAATTCTCTAAACTTGTTTGAAAAGAAAAACTGTATTAAGATGATGAAAATTTTGAAGTCCTAACTCTCCATTGAGCTCGTGTTGTTGTAAAACCTCTTTTTTCCTCCAATAAAAAGGACTTACTAGTAAGTAAATATCCGATTGAATTTGTCCAAACACAAGCACTTAGGAGGGAAGGATAAGGAATCCTCCAATCTCTTAAATGATACATTTTTTCGTGGATGTCATTCAAAGGCGTTGACCAATGTGTTACGATGGGTATGTATGGAGATTGAGCGTAGAAAAAAAACAAACAAAAAATTGATGGAAAAATTTGTATGAAATTTATATGCACGCTAAGATGATGTAAGGTGTTTTTCTTTTACTGTAAATTTTCATGTGCATTAATATGGCGTTTTTTTATTGAGTTGTCACGCATATAAAAGTTCTTACTTCAGTTTTTTTGTTGCAAAGGAGCCACGAGGGCATTACAAATAGGGGAGGGGGGATTCGAACCTGTGACCTATTGTACACATACCTTCAATCTTAAGTTCTTAACCACTAGACCAAGATATCATTGGTTCTTACTTCAGTTAGTAGTACGTATAGAAGATACTAAATCATGGTTTTTGCAAATTTATTTAGAAAAATAATATCTATTGTAAAAGAATAAGTATTTGAATTGTTTTATGTATGATAATTTATGTATAGTTATTTTGCAACCTCATCAAGCTTAATTAACATGCAATTTATATCTTATCAGTTATTTAAAAAATGATACTCCGTAATTAAAATGCATATTTTTTTTCTTCTTATTTTTTATGTAATTACAGAGTAGAATAAGTTGAAATCATGTTATTTTTTGGAGATCATTTTTACTTTTTTTTGTCAAATAAAAATGCCTCTAGTTTATTTAGAAAAGAATTTCGATAACAATATTGCTAAGTTATTTCTCTTCATATCTCTAAAAACCAAAAACTCTAAACCTGTGGCGGCTGTAAGGGGCTACCATCATTGACTCTGATGATGGTAACCCCCCTCCCCCCCCCCCGCCCCGCCCCACCCAGGAAACGCACTCCAAACAGCCAACCGGGGTAGAGTAAAAAGCGAACATGCAAAGAGAATAGGGGAATTGGAGAGCCCGGCCTTGGATGAACCAACCAGGATGGGGACAGGACGATAATCCCCGGGAATGCGTCAGGGAAGGACCGCCAACCCGCATTGGCGCCAAGCCTTAGGGGGAGATGAAAGACCCTGGCGGGAGGAGCGCCCCCCCCCCCCCCCCACCTTCCTTTTTTTTTTCCTTTGTTTTTTGTTTTTTGAACATTAATAATCCTTTTTGCTCTCTCTTTATGAGAAATTTCTTTCCCAATTTATGGGTCTGTTCTCTCCTTTTTTAGAGTTTGGAGTTTATTTTTAGAGTTTTATTTGAAAGATTGGATTTGTTGTAAGTCGTACAATTTTGCAATTAACGTTAGAATTGCAGATGCGATTTTTCATGGTCAAGTAATGAATTTTCTTTCCAAAACTATGTCACGAAGATGGACTCCCTCATAGCTAGAAGGCTGCATAATTCAGCAATGGGGGACTACGTTTCACTGTCAGATCTAGTTTCTCATCACCATAGTTACTCTACAGAAAGATTTGACTTGATTTTTTTTGTTTTACTTTTCTATAATATTTATTGTAGATGTTGTATGTCTTTCAATTAATGAAAATTACTTTCCGTTCAAAGAATAAAAAGTTTAGTTAGGAAAGATTTTACGATTTGAAACTGTAACATAAATGATAAAACTTTATAATTGTAACAAAACTCTAAGTATGACAAACTTAACTAGAGTTCAACTATAAATATAGGTGTTTAGATATTTTAAAGCAATAAGATTTAAATAAAAATAAGTTTTAAATTCCCTAAGATAAATTTAGGAGAATTGTACTTGTTAGAAAATTAACCAGCCAAAAAAAAAGACATATAAAAAATCTTGCTTGAGAAGCTACTAAAAACTCTTAATTTTTTAATTTTTTTTTTATAAAGGAAACAAAATTTTGGAGGGAAATTTTTTACTTTGAAGGTGACATGTGAAAAGTTATGGATTAGTGATTCTTAATTTAGTTATAGTGATGATATGTTTTTATCAAATGAAGCCATACCTTTTATAGAGATATTAATGATTTTCTGTCAATTAAATTGTTAAAATATTTACGCCTAATTTTTATGAAATAAGTAATCAATGATTTTTTCTTATTTTTTTTTTTTTGGTAAAGTGTAAGAGATTTTATAACCAAAAAGAGATAATTACAACCTAACGATCTACTAAGGCAAACTGACTCAGCTTGCACAGAATAGTCCAAAAAAACTCATCTATACAAAAGACTAAAACAAACCTTGATCTATACAAACAAACCCAAAAAAACTGAAAACAACCTTACAAACAAAACTGCACCCAAAGCAAAAACAGCAGAAAAAATACCACCACATCAGTGCACCCCTTCCACTACACAACTTGCACACAGCCTTAAAGCTCCCAAATAGCCACTTCCCACTGCAACACAGTAGCCAGAAAACCAAACAACACCCAAGTCCACACTTGCAGCCTGAAGAAATGACCTACAGAGCACTACATAACAGCACAACCACAACATAGCACAAACCGCAGCAAAACTTCACAACTAACACACAAGCCACAGCAAAAGAGTCAGCACTGCTCCAACCACACCAACACCAGCACAACTTCTGCATTCCACATAAAAAAAAACAAGCCTGCGCTTCTTCACTTCAGCAACAAAGCTGCTCACACACAGCACAACATCTAACAAAACAGAGCAGCAACAAAACACTACAGCAACCAAAACAGCCAGTCACAACAATCACCATAGCCTGTAACAGCAGCTAGCAAACCACCAGTATACTGGCCATCACACTACACACCAAACAAATCCCAGAACTGTAACATCAACCAACAAATCTACACTACAGCCACACTGCAATACTGCACAGCAAAAACAAGTAGCACAGCAACTACACCTCTCAACCTGGCCTGACCACCTTACCACAACCAAACCCTAAATCTGCACAATAGCTCCACAGAAACACTACCATGCCTGAAACAAACCAGCAGCAAAACCAACACAAATCCACCAAACCTCCACAACTCACAGCATACAGCCTGCACAACAACCATCAGGAACCATAAGACTACATTTTGTAATGTTCAGCTGCATAATACTGCAGCAGCCTGCACAACCAAACCCACAAAAGTAAACCCAGCCTACAGCAACACCTGCATAACCAAACCATCATTCCACTGCTTTTTGAATTTTGAAACTTTTGTGAAACAAAAAAAAAAAAAAAACAGAAAAGCAACCCAGCAAAAACAGCCTCCACACCAACAAAAACAAAACTGCACCACACTGCACCACCAGCCTCATCTAACAAAGCAACTGCAACAGAGAAACAACAACCCCACAAGCCTGCAAAAAACAAAACAACTTAACATCACACAGCAGCAACCAAAACCTGCATCAGCCTTCAAACCTGCAAGGACATTAACAAAATATAAAACAGCTACAAGCTAGCAACCTGTAAACCATGTATGTAGTGTTTTTCACTAGCTTTCCACTTAACATGCTCTAGTCCTTTCAACCTCCATAAAACCGTTGAGCAAACAGCCTTATAAACCATCTCCTCAGTTTTGTGAATACCTTTCCATCTCTTCTTATTCCGTGCTTGCCATATGAAATAAACTAAACAAGCCAGCACACAAAACCCCACCTTTTTATAAAATTTCCCCACCAACAGTCTCTTCCAATGCTGCCATAAAACATTCACACCAACCTGATTTGGAATACTAAATCCCATCCAGTTACTGACTCACTGTAAACATCGAAAACTATAAGGGCACTGAAAGAACAAATGCTCCACAGTTTCAGAGGCAGCTCCACACAGCAGACAGGTGTCAATTTGAAGAATACCCACAGCAGAAAGTTTAGCTCTAGTCTTCAAACCTCCAACCATGACAAGCCAGGCAACAAAAGAATGCTTAGGCACATTAAATCTGTTCCACACCCAGCAATCCCAATACACCTTTTGATCTTGGTTTAGTAACCATTTATAACAGGACTTCAAAGTATATTTCCTCCCCACCTCACACCACTTATTCTGCTCAAACCCACACCTCAACATCTCCCTAACCTTGCACAAGTTCCTCCAACCCCAACTCGCACGCTTTGTTGGCCTATAACCCCACCAATCTTGATTACCAATGTAAACTGCATGAACCCATTTAACCCACAAAATATCTTCCTTCATAGCAATTTGCCACACCACCTTCCCCAAAGCAGCAATATTCCACCAAAAACAATCCTCAACCCAATACCTCCATAACTCTTTCCTTTGCACATCCTACCCCAAGCAACAGGATGCATTTTAGAACTGACAAAAGTCCCTTCCCAAAGGAAAGTTCTACACATCAACCTTTTCCTGAACATTTTTAGGAAGTATACATACCCATCAAAACTGAGTTAACAAGAGTCAATCTAGCAGCATAAGACAAATGCTTACTAGCCCAAGTTCTAATTTTCATCATGATAGTACCCACCAACTTATCACACTCTTTCACAACCAATCTCTTTGAATTTAAAGGAATCCCAAGATACCTAAAAGGAAATTCACCCACCATATACCAGTTAAATCCAGAATTCTCCGCTGCACATCTTCAGGCACATTACCAAAATAAATAGCAGTCTTATCAGAATTAGCAGCCAAACCCGAGCTAGCAAAATACCTTCTTAAAGTATCTTGAATAATTTTCACAGAATCCACATTACCATGACTAAAAATCATAAGATCATCCTCAAACACCAAATGATTCAATTTCATCTTCTTACATCTATGATGGAACTTAAATCTTTGTCTTTTACCAGCAACCACCAACAATCTAGAAAGATATTCCATAGCAATCACAAATGATTTAATTTTTTCTTATTTGAATACCAAGTAGTTACCTATTTCTTAAATGTAGGTAATATATATATATTCATAATATGTCAATCGAGTCGGGCTTGTCACATTAAAGAAAGCCCGATAACCTGGCTCTGGCCGGGCCTAGGTTCGGGCCTAATTTGTTGTCCAAAGTTCAGAATTTTGGAGCGGCCTTTTTCAGATCGGGTCCAAAAAATAACTAAACTTCTTAAATTTAAGCCGCCAAAACCGTGGAAAAGTTGCAAAATTCAGGTCGGGCTGGGCCTAGCCCGAATTCAGGCCGGAAATATGATGCCCAAAACCCGCATTTTTCGGGCCGGCCTGAGTTGGGCTCGCGGGGCGGGCTAAAGTTGGTCACCTCTATTTTAAATAAGAGCCTATTACATAGGAATTAAAATTTAATATTATCAATCAATCAAAAATAATAGCACACAACTTGTATACAAAATTAAAGTGGCACGGAAAATTTTGATTTATTTTACGGTAGGCTAATAGCCACACAAAAATACTAGGATTACTTGGTGAACAAGCTACTACATAAATGGGGTAAGTTTTAGTCAATTTTCTTTTGTCGTATAATGAATTAGGGTCATTTCATATGTCATAAAAACGAATATTTATGAGTAACGAAATTAAAAAAAATTACAAGAGATTGACTATGAAAGGAGTAAAGGATAAAAATTGAATTGTAAAGCCGCAAATTGTGTCCAAAAATAATTCTACCTCTGTCAAGAATGAGCTGCAACAAAAATAATATTTTGTGATGTATAAAATAATATTTGTTGCAACCAAATGATGAAGGAGACAATATATATATTTAAAGGTGGTTAAACAAGCTAAGCAAAAAAGGTATTTCCAGCAATTTGACAAAATCAAGAAAATTTTCTAGCAAGAATCTATATAATATATTAGAAGGTGTCGCTGTCAACGAAACTACGCCACGTGGCGCTCACCAATAAATATGACATATGTCACTCTTTACAATGCATAAATTAAAATACAAACCATGTGTAGCTATCAGGAATCGAACTCATGATATTTGAAACAAAATGTGAAAGTTTAATCACAAATCCATAATAAGTTTGATGTTTAATAGTTGAAAGTAATGGATAATAAAATCTTGTAATCATATGGTATGAGCTTTTGATTTGTATCGTTTATTCAATTGCACCAAAACTATGACATTGTTATTTTTACCCAAGTCTTTTATAATTGTTTTGCTTTTTTAATTAGTAACTTATTTACAATAGGGGTGTGCAAGATTTTACGGTTCCGAATTTCCGGTCCGAAATTTTCCGATTCCGTTCCGAAAAATCGGAATTCCGATTAAGATTTTTGAAAACCGGAAAAACCGGATCGGATATCCGGTTATTTAAACCGGAAACCGGATCGGATACGGAATGGGATTTTAAAAAATCGGATTCCGGATTTTTAAGGAAAACAAAATCCGGAATTCCGGTTTTCCGGATTTTTCCGAATTTTCCGGATTTCCGATCCGGTTTTTAAGGGTACATGTGTAAATTTTAGAGAAAATTCTAGTATATAATTCGGAACCGGATATCCGGATTTCCGATCCGGTTTTTCCGGATATCCGAATTTTCGGAATTCCGGTTTTTCCGGAACGGATACGGAATCAATTTTGTTGGTTCCGAAAATCCGGATATCCGAATTTCCGGATCGGAAAATTTCCGATTTCCGGTTTTGCACACCCCTAATTTACAATCCATGCAATCTAATTTCGCATTAAACAAAACACACATTATAAAAAACAATTAAAAGCATATTTGATAATTGTAGCCGACCCAGGGCATTACCCGGACAAAAAATCTAGTTTATATACTAAAACCAACACAAGTCAAATAACCATTTATTAAATTCGCATTTTTAGCTCATGTTTTCAGCACAAACCACTGCACATCAAATTACATAATTAATTTCAAATACATAAATAGAAGTAAAATGAAGCAGCACTATAGAAAAATCGTAGCTCATAACGTCTACTAGTCTAGTGCATCACAAGTGCAGCATAAGGAGGCCAAAATACATCAAAATCAACCTTATAAAGAGTGGTCGGTCCACTAAGATTCATAGCAGAAGTGGTCATGTAACCTTGAACAAACCTAAAATCACCCGTACCACCCACAAATGGAAGTTCCGAAACTTTCGTATAATGAGCAACCCCAACATTTAACAATTCTCCTTTGTAACCCTTTAAGTTCAAAGCAACCCTCGAAATGTAAGTGGCACGTTCACCATCGAAGCTTGAGGTGACACCCGAACCCTCCATGTAGCCGATGACCTTTGATTTCGGATTAGGAGTTTCAGTAAGAGGATCATGATAGGCAAAAAGAGACCCAAACGGATTCGATGATCTGGTGATATCGTTTGGTCCAGTAACACCTTTCACCACGAAATAGGCGGTCTTATTAAATGTTTCGTGTAGGTAGAGTGAAAAATGTAAGGATTTTAGACCACCTTTATGATGTTTGTAGTGCATTTCATGTTGGTGTGTAGGGATTGCTAACAATGAGCTAAAAACTAGAACAATAGAAATCACTGAGAGTTCCATTGAATTAAGGTATGGACTTAGAATTTTACGTATACACTCAAGTAAATGAATCAATTGTATGTTATAATTGCCGTATACATAATTACATGCTAATGTTATATATAGTAAATGAAATTATTGGTTAGTTCAATTAATGTTTACATGATGAATGTAGTTTGCTACTGCTTAGGCGTGGTACAACGTGAAAGAAATTTAGTTCTAGGATTAACTATTCTATTAGTACAGTTTTCGATAATTACAACCACGAGAACCACGAGCTATGTGAGAATGATTGATTTGAAAAAAGTACAATTAATTACGATTGAGTGAATCTCATCATTAGATTTTACATGTCCATCAACTTAATAATAGCATAAATTAACCTCACCTAGCCTCTACTCTAATACAATCACAGCTTACTATTGTTTAATAACAAGAGTAAGGGATACTTTAGGGCCTGTTTACTTCAGCTTAAAATCAGTTCAGTTCTATTCAGCTCAGCTCAGTTCAGTGTAGTTCAGCTCCAATCAATTCAGTTCAGTTCAGCTCTTCTCTTATTTTGCTACTCATATAATCATATTAATCCTTCATAAAAAACTTTCAATTCAGCTCAGTTCACTTCAGCTCCAATCAGTTCAGTTCAATTCAATTCAGTTGTTTTCAGCTGAATTAAACAAGCCCTTAATTGGTTAGAGGTTCTTTTCCGATTCCACAAGGTTGCGGGATCGATTTTCATTCCCGCCCTTATGGCTCCCTAACACCAAAAATATAAAAATAAATAAAACTATTTGCTCAATAATACAAGGGATCAGAGCTGTTCCTCACATCTTATAATATAATTTTTATGAGAGGTTGTATCGTTGTAGAATATAAGATTTTTAAGAGAGCAAAAAAAAAAAAATATATATATATATATATGTATATAGATATATATAAGATTTTAAGAGCGGTTATCAGCAGTTGTATTTTTAGTATTTTTAATACTTACGAAAAATAATTTCTATTTAAAGTACCTTATTTGTAGCCCTTAGCACTACAAATAACATTTTCCTATTTTAATGATTAGTAAGTATTAAGGAGTCTTAAAAATACTTTATGTTTTTTTTTAACTAGCATTAAACTTCGTAAGATGCACGAGTCTTCACAATTTTACCCTTTAAAGATTCACTTATCATATAATTTTATTAAAATAAATAATAGCTCCACTATAATTATTTATACATAAATTTTTTCGTTTGTACTCATCCAATCATAGTTTTTTTAAATAATATTCTCCATCTTTATCAAAATAATAATATCCTCTATGATAGTGATAGCAATAGTAATATAATAGAAATAAAAATATACTCCATAATAGTAATAATAATAGTAATATCCCTTTGTAATTTTTAAAGTTGCCCTTTTTTCATCAAATCCATATTTTCTAAATATATAGTCAAAAGAAGGCTAATATTATGTGGTGCGATGTTTAAATAGGTACACATGATTTACTAATGACTAGGCCTGAGCATCCGAAATTTCGGAAATCAATATTTGTATCCATATCCAAGATTTTCGGATATCCGTATTGGATATCCCATAATGTTCGGATCGGAAACTCTAGATATCTAATTTCTAATTTTTCTTTCACAAAATAAAACATAGATATTTGCAACACAAGAATACAACAAGACAATATAAGCACCAAATAAAAGAAATGAATATGTTAAATCTTGTCAATTAGCAATCGCATAGAATGTTGAATGATTTAGAGTATATGTATGATACATCCAAGTTTGATCTTTGATAATTTACATGGAAAAGGTGAGTTAAATAATCAAAGAAAAGTATAGCATGCAAGAGTTGTATTTCACGAATAAAGAGCAAAAAGCCCCCGCTGATGTGGGCGCATAAGACTTTTGTGCGCCCGCATCAGACCTCCAGAAGCCCTCAAAAGACAAAATTTTAATAAAATGCGGGCGCATAGAATATTTATGCGGGCGCATAGAGGCTTCAGAAATGGTTTTTTGGCTTTATCCGTTGCTTCAACGGTGGTTATTTTTGCTTGTGTCTTTTCATGCTTATAACATATATGTTATATATGTGTTGGATGGTGAAAAAGAAGTTAAGAACTTCAGAATTTCTCATAATCAAAGATTGAAGAGTTAGTTTCTTCAAAAGTTCATCATCATTTTCACATTATTAAACTTTTTAGTTACATACTTGTTATTCATTGTTCTTTGTTGATTAGAGCATCACCAAAGAAGATTTTCTTTGTTGTATCTCAAAAACTTATTTCATGAAACTCATGCTCTTGTGATAGGGGTGAAATATAGCTTTTAGGAAAGTGAGTACACGCCTCGAAGGTTCTCAATTTGTTGTCATTTTGTGTTTGCAAGAGCAATTACCCTAACAATCTAAAAACTATAGTCCTATTTGCAAAAATGGCAACCATTAGAGAATTGACTACAAATTTCAATAAGTTTAATTCTTTTACATTGATGATTGGGAACTTGTTTATTCATCCAAGGTAAAGTTCTGGATTGTGATGTTAAAAGAGGTTGTTTATCTTAATAGATCTTGACATTGTGCTATGTCACAGGAGCATGTTAAGAGATCTACCTATGTAAATGCGAAGTTTGGCCGCTTCAAGAAGCTAAGGGGCGTAGCTTTGATGCATTTATGAATAGATACGGGACACATGGCTAAAGTGTCGAGTTATTAATGAAGAACAAATAATTTATCTTGTGTGTATGATATCTTCAAGTTTCCATTATGTATTAAATGGTTCAATTGTTTTACAACACCATGAGATAAGGATTTTTGGAATGTGTATTATACTAGGTGAAAGTTCAAGTCCTTGTACACTTTCATTGATGCATAAGATTGTATATGTGTTGATGATAATGATATTTTCATAATTAATATACTCTAAATGGTGGAGGAATGTTGAATGATTTAGTGTATATGTATGATACATCCAAGTTTGATCTTTGATAATTTACATGGAAAAGGTGAGTTAAATAATCAAAGAAAAATATAGCATGCAAGAGTTGTATTTCACGAATAAAGAGCAAAAAGCCCCCACGGATGCGGGCGCATAAGACTTTTGTGCGCCTACATCAGACCTCCAGAAGCCCTCAAAAGACAGAATTTTAATAAAATGCGGGCGCATAGAATATTTATGCGGACGCATAGAGGCTTCAGAAATGGTTTTTTGGCTTTATCCGTTGCTTCAACGGTGGTTATTTTTGCTTGTGTCTTTTCATGCTTATAACATATATGTTATATATGTGTTGGATGGTGAAAAAGAAGTTAAGAACTTCAAAATTTCTCATAATCAAAGATTGAAGAGTTAGTTTCTTCAAAAGTACATCATCATTTTCACATTATCAAACTTTTTAGTTACATACTTGTTATTCATTGTTCTTTGTTGATTAGAGCATCACCAAAGAAGATTTTCTTCGTTGTATCTCAAAAACTTATTTCATGAAACCCATGCTCTTGTGATAGGGGTGAAATATAGTTTTTAGGAAAGTGAGTACACGCCTTGAAGGTTCTCAATTTGTTGTCATTTTGTGTTTGCAAGAGCAATTTCCCTAACATAGAATAACTTAATTTGTATAGAAGTACTCCGTAAGATTCTTACACTACAAGATAACAGCTAGTTTGCGACGGACAAATTCCGTCGCAAACTTAGCACATTCCGTCGCAAAATCCAATTTGCGACGGAATTCCGTCGCAAAACGTCCGTCGCTAAATTTTTTGTCGCAAATTTCTAAATTTGCGATGGAATTTCCGTCGCAAAAACGTTGCGACGGAACTGTTGAAGTTTGCGACGGAAAATTCCCTCGCAAATTTGCAACTGAAAACTAGTAGAAAAACAGTTTATTAGTATCGTTTTTTATGACCTATTTGTATCGTTCTTGTAAAATGATACAAATAGACAGTCTATAAGTATCGTTTTTTTTACAAAAACGATACTAATAGTGGTTTTTTAAATATAAAAAAATAGCTATTAGTATCGTTTGTTTTTAAAAAACGATACTAATAGTTATTTTTGAAAAGAAAAATAAAATAAAATCACAATTGTAATGCAGGAATAATACTAATAATCATCAAAGACACCAAGAAAACCAAATCTAAATAACAAATAGTAGATTTTAAATTATTTTAGCCATATGTTTCCATTGTGCACACAAAATTTTCCAATATAGGATAAAACCATTCCTAAAGAGAATGGAAAAAGAAATTTCTACATTTCCATCACCTACTTTTTTTTAAGTTAATGCAGCCCCTCATTTCTAATGCAACCCCTCACCTCCTTTATTGAGGTTAATGCAACCCCTCTTTCTCTTTCTCATTCTATCCTTCCAAATCCCTCCATCCAAAAGATGCATTAATTCATGATCAACATAAACAGTTGAGAAGTACTTTGGTATTGGTAGATGCAACAGGATAACAAGTTCTGTCAGGATAAGTAAAAGCATTGAGAAAGGTTTGCAAGCTGCCTTGGAAAAGTTCAACAAAAGGTTCTTTGAGAGGGTACTTTCTGGAGCCACACAAGACGCTGTGTTCTAAGATATGTGGAATACCAGTGGAATCATTCCTGAAAATTCCACATAAAAATTGCAATTATTATTAACTACTATTGTATTTATTGTTTAATCAATTAAATAATACAAATAAACAGTTACTACTTACGGCGGGGTGCGGAATACATTACCAAACACCTTATTCTCATCATCGTTGGATAAGGACATCACTTGAGCTCCAGTTTTGATATGCCTATACAGCACCGCTTTCGATTTGCACTCTTCGATAAATTGCTCCGATACTTTTTCAAAACCATGCTTCTCAACTGTTTATTAAATAAGAAACAAAATAAAAACCAAATGTAAATTCATTTGAAATACTTAATCAAATTGATTTTTACCAGAGTCGACATGGGAAGTCGGAATGGCTTGGCGAGGTGACAGAGAAGAGAAAGTGCGGCGAGGAGATTAATGCATCTTTTGGTTAAAAAGTAAAATTCAGCAGTCTTCATTGAGAACTTTCTAATCTTAGTTTGAAAAGGCAAGAGGCGCACCTAGGCACAAGAGGAGTGTTGCACATCTCCTAGGGGTGTGCACCTCAGCCACCAAAGGCGATTTCCTTGGCGCCTACATGTTGCACCTAGGCACACACTTTTAAAACTAAGGTGCTATCCAGATTTATAAGTTCCCAATAAAAAGGAAAAGTTGAATATAAGGATAGTATAGTGGAGGAAAACATCAATTATCATTCTTCTATTTCCCTTGAGAGCTCAACATAACCAAGTGAACTTTTTTCCGGTTCATGGACAGATTTCTCATCTCAAGAAATGAATCAGACATCCAAATAAGACAAGAAGCAAAAAGAAATGACCAAAGAACATAGCCCATATATAATGGATAACAAAACAAAGATTCAGATTTGGGTTTAACAACAGTAGGCAACTAATAATGAAAAAATGTAAAGCAGTCCAATGTCAGTAATCTTTCGATCAAATTGCTGGCACAACAATGTAAATATAAGGCATTTAAATGAGTATTGATTACAGAAATATTTGTCAAGCAACAAAGCGGTGTAAACCATAGGGTTAATAATGAATTAGCATTTGCACAACAAAAGCAGTGATTGTAAGAGTGAAAAGAAAGAAAAAAAAATACCTCCATCATCATCACTGTCATCAGTATCCCAGTATGGAGGTGAAGTTGAAGGGGTGCCATTCTCTACCTGGTTTGAAGATCGCCATTCAGTGAGTGCATCACTTGATTGGCAACGTTGTGCGCTTGATATTCCCTAAAAGGCTTAAACCCCTCGCTCTATACTTTTATCGGCTACTCCCACTATCTTTTAAATAAAAGAAAAATCAGATATATCAAGCAGCAGCTTTGCGGATGAACACTATACACACAACCTTCTAATAAAATAAAAATAAAAGAGGATAAGTGAGAATAAAATGAAAAGGGATGCTAGCTAATGGCACATACAGGAAATTAAAATGAATAAACAAATGAAAATCTGGAAATCAAGAAAACAAAACCAACAACTGATTAACATCAAAACCATAGTCCAGATTGCATGTATTTTACCCAAAACCCTAACCTATCAACCAAATTCGATTATTTCGATTAACAAACAAAATCCACAATCACCGAATATTCATTTTTAATTTTAAGAAAAAAGATCCTAATCACAACACCCCCAAAAACCCTAACAACCTCCAACAACAATTTGAATTCAACAAATTATAATTAAACCGAAATTAATAAAGAACAAGTATAAGAAATTTAATCTAAGCCAACAGGAAATTAGTTGAGGAAGAAACCAAAACCATATAAATAAACAAGTCAAAAACTATATCAATGTTACACCAATGTGACAATATGAAATCCAAAAGCCAGAAGCAAGAAACAAGACAAAAGAAAGTAGAACAGAAGCAACAATTTGAAGGAAAACAAATCGAGAGGGCTCAGACACGCACAAATGCTCTCATCAAGAAAGTATACACGCGAAATGTATACTTGCAATTGGTCTATATAATCAGTATCGAGAAATGTTTTTGTCATCACTGCCTCAACTCAAACAATGTCTAACACATACCAAACAGCTACACTACTAGTATAATCTAATGTTTGATTCCACTATCAGCTGATCAACGATTCATCAATTAACCACATGAAAATCTCTGCCTCATTCAATTCTCCGAACATCATTCTATTCAGGTAGAAAATATTGAAAATCCTAAACACAACAGCATGAATCAAAAATTACAATCACAAAACAAGAAGAAATTAGAGATAAAATCCAATGAAATCCAGATTAAATTAAAGACCCAGGAATCATCAAAGTTCATGCATCAACAATTAATTACTAATCAAAACATAAATTACTACGGTTTGGATCATCAATATCAAATCTTGTGATACATATGAATAGCTACCTAATCTTGTGATCAACGATTCATCAACTAACCACATATTATCAGCTGATTTTTGTTCGAAAAATGAATCGGAAAACAGTAATTAGACAACATATATTCAACCACAAATTCAAAAATTAACTTAATAATGTCGAATCAAAATCACGCACTCAAAACCTAATTTTAAACATCAATCAAAAGTCAAAACTCAACAATCAGCGAAAAACAAAACAGAAAATTCATAAAAAACAAATGAAAGCCTGTAAACAAATAAATGAATTGAAACCCTAGATCAATCGCATAAAAAACTATAAACAAATAGCTAATTCATCAAATCTGAAGAAATCAATCAAATAATAATAAACTATAGACGAAGAAGAATAATAATCAATCAATCGAAGAAGATGAGGACGATGAAGGATTACCAGCAGCACCAGTGACGAGAACGCGAAGAGCTTCTTTGGCCATTTTTGTTTTTGAGCGAAGATAACTGAGGAATTGCGGCGAAGTTTCGAACAACGAACAACTTTGATGATAGATCTAATATGAAGAAATTAGGGTTTGAGAAAGGAATTTCAAGGATCCATTGAAGAGAGAGAAAGCGAAGGAGAAGGGGAAAGAAGAAGGAGAATGGCGAAGAGGAAGGAGGTGATACAAATTAGGGTTAGGTTAGTTTGTGGGAGAAGGGAGAATGGCGAAGAAGTGATGTGTTGTGGTTGGTTTAATTTTTTGGTTTTGGCGACAAAATAGAATAAGGGTTCGTCAATTTTTTGCGACGGAATTTTGCGACGGAATTAGTTCCGTCGCAAATTTGCGAGGGATTATTCCGTCGCAAATTTGCGAGGGATTATTCCGTCGCAAAAGGTAAAATTTCGTCGCAAAAAGTAGTTGGTCATCTGATTTGGTTTGTCACTTTTTTGCGACGGCTATTTCCGTCGCAAACAAGGAGATTTCCGTCGCAAGTTTGCGACGGAATGGAATCCGTCGCAAACTCTATATTTGCGACGGAATTTACTTCCGTCGCAAAAAATCCGTCGCTATTTTCCCGTTTTCTTGTAGTGTTAAGTTTACTAGTTTAGTATACTCAAAAGTTGGAACTTTATAGGAATGACTTTTTTTGTAGATTCAATACATAAAAGTTGATATCTAGATATCAGGTATCAAAAAATTTTGGACATCTAGTTCGATATTTGAAATTTCGGATATTTGGACATCCACAAAGGTCAAAAGTGATATTTGAATAGGTATTTGATATCCTAAAAATCGGATCAAATACAGATCGGATTTTCGGAACTTCACATATTTTTGCTCAGCCCTACTAATGACATGTTCATAAATAAAAAAAAGCATCAATTGTCATAAGTAGCACATCTCAACAAATTAACTCAATTATTGGACTCCTGTGAAACCTTCAACAAATTCTAAAGAAATAGAGGGTAAATAGCTTAGAGGTGTAATCAATTGTTTGTGCTGTGACATTTATCTAAGCTTTGATTATAATTAGATCAATTGTTTTGCTGCAATCATGCACCATTCGTTGAATCGTTGTCACCATTATTAGTTACTCCTCCAGCTATTGCCTTATGCTGGAAATTAGTGCATAAATAATAGCACAATAATATTCACATTTAATTTTATACGTCTTATTTATCTGCTACTTGTCATATTTTCACCATAATTAATTTAACTCTTTTTACGATATTATTCATTATATTATGATATTACTCTTTTCAAATATGTTTTTGTGCGTTTTCTTACTAATGCGCTAAAATAAATAAAGAGAAAGCCCGAACCGGAGCCATATTATGGCCATATTGCATCATCGTACCCTATTTCTGGTGTACTTATCAAGTGCGCATTACTAGCGTTATTGGCAGATTTGACCGCAACCCCACTGGCCACTGCGGCAGTATGTGATAGGCCACATCCTACCTGCGAATCCTCTTGCTTGCATTGTTTATTTGTTTTACACAAGTTTTGATTGCTAAGAATGAAAGATAGCTAAAGTGGTGAATCTTTCTTTCATTATGTGATGTTGGATTTATTTACCAAAGCCCATCAAGTTAGCTTAGGGGTCTTCAGCCAGTTTTGGAGTTTAAATTAGCTACTTGTTTTCTTTAACTTTGTTTATTTGTTTTTAAAAATACTAAATTCCAATGTTTCTTTCGTTTCTTATTTTATGTTTTGCTTTGTCTTTTTCTCTTTTAATCATGATTAGTTTTCATATCTAGGTTGTAGTTAAGCTCTAGCTATGATTAATGTATGATTTAGTTTCCAATCTCCAATCTAATTATTTATTATTCTTGCTTGATTGATTGTGCTTATGCCAATACTGATACTTAGAATTGTTGTGAATCCATTGTCTCTATCACAATGAGACTTGTGTTTTGACGAATTTGATTATTTTAATTAAACACATAAAATTCTTCATGGGAATAGGTAGCAAAGATTGTTAGGAAATTAAGGTGTTGTGTTTAATGTCTCTATTTTGTATGATTCCACGGGACTAAGTTTGATTGCACATTAGAGAAGCCATAGATACTCGAGAAATGTTTATAGCATTTTTAGGGTGTTCCTTTACTCTTGAGTAATTGATTTATAATCCGAGGAAATTGAATTTTACATAAATAATGTTATTGGTGATACTTAATTCTAAAGACTTTTTATTCATAGTTTTTATTTCATAAGATCAAGATCATTCAACTCCATATTTTTGTCGACCCTACTAATTGTACTTTAAGACTACCGTTATTTGATTGAACATTCTCTGTGTGATCGATCTTGACTTAGGTTCTGTTCTTTTAGACTGAGCTGAACTGAACTGAACTGAATTGAATTGAACTAAAAGGAGCTGAATAGAACCGAACTGAAAACGGTTGAACTGAATTGAATTGAACTGAAAGGAGCTGAATAGAACTGAACTGAAAAGAGCTGAACTAAACTGAATTGAATTGAACTGAACTGAAGTACTCCCTCCGTTCCTAACTGTTTGATACGCTTTGACTTGCACATATGCCAATGCATCTGTTTGACTTTAAATATCTTTTGTTGTGTATATGTAAAAATTATAATAACTGAATATGAATAATGTACTCAGTAAGACGAATCAAACAAGATCCCATATGACTATTTTATGTTTTATATATTGAGAGTAATTTAAAAGATTGTCCCATCTTATGAATCGTGTCGAGATTCCAAACATATCAAACATTTAGGAACAAATGGAGTAGTAATTATAATAGAGATGAGATGAACTGAACTATACTGAATAGAGCTGAACTGAACTGAAATGAAGCGCCAAAAAATTAATTCCAAAAGAACAAGGCCTTACCCTAATTATACATTATTATGACGTTTTATTAGGTATTTATTTTTGATAGGTATGCGGCAACCTTAGCTTATCATTAAAATTCAGAACCATACTATATTTTTGTATTTGTCAATGTTAATTTTTATTGCCGTCTAGTATTCGGTTGCTGTTATTTGTTATCGATCTTATTATTGTTGTTACATTCTATTAATTATAATTAGCTAACACAAGCAATACTATAATCATGAAATAACATCAACAAAAAATAAGATAATATCATATAGAGATAATAACAGAAAGTCAAATAAAAATAAGATAATCTTGTATAGAAACAACAAAAACTCAAATAGAAAAGGGAAAAAAAATGATCAATCTCATATAGAATCCGTCACTTAGATTTTAAAAGCTTTCAACTAGATAAAAATGTTGGACCATAAGTTATGATACAATCAATTTGACTTAGAGCCTGTTTACTTCAGCTTAAAATCCGTTTATTTCAGTTCAGTTCAAGGCATGTTTACTTCAGCTGAAAACAGCTGAACTGAATTGAACTGAGATGAACCGAGCTGAATTGAAAGTTTTTTATGAAGGATTAATGAATAGAAAAATAAGAGAAGAGCTGAACTGAACGGAACGGAACGGATTTTAAGCGGAAGTAAACAGGCCTTCAGTTCAGCTCTTCCCATATTTTGCTATTCATTAATCTTTCATAAAACACTTTCAGTTCAGCTCCAATCAGTTCAGCTATTCTCACTGGAATTAAACAGGCCCTTAATATTTTCTTTACCCTATAATATCAATAAGGAGTTAGCTTCAAAAAAAACAGCAAAAAATAATTGTCCTTGTTAATTAGTTTAACTATTATAAAACTAAGGTAAAGCTAAGGTAAGAGAGAAATAAAAGAGAGAATATTAGAGATAAGATATATTATTTTTCTTATTATTTTTCAACAAAGGGGATACATATATATATATATACACTCATATAATAGGTATTCCAAAAGCTTATGTACTTGAAGGGACAAGAGATAAAATCTAGATAATTTGAGAAGCATAAGTAACATGAAAAGCCTTGGTAAACAAAAGGTCAATGGACATCCACAATATTAATATATACCTTGTATTACATAACACTCCCCCTTGGATGTCCGTTACATGAAACAATGCCTTATTAAAACTTACAAGGAAAAACCCTGTAGGAAAAACCCTTGTGAAGGAAAAAGAGTACATTATTTCATAATGCACATGAGATGATACTGCCGCATTAAAAACCTTACCAGGAAAACCCAATGTGGGACAAAATCATGGTTAAGGAAAAAAGAGTACATGGCACATTAACTCCCCCTCATTGAAACACCAGTTGAGAACTTTGAGATGATGCATTCCAACTTTATGAAGTAGCTTATTGAATGTAGTAATTGAAAGAGCCTTAGTCAACAAATTTACTAACTTCTTACTTGACTGAACCTTTTGAACTTTTACAACGCCATGTTGTACATCATAAGTGTAGAAAGCTTCGGTAAGATGTGTTTCGCATTTGTAGTAAAATATCATTGATCCTTCTTAAACAGACTTGAATCTTCGAATCTTCACTTGAACTTGAGGTGTCTTTGTACTTGTGGAAATAATACAAGTGTTTACCACTATTTTTGTTTCTAATCGTCTTAACTATTACATGTATACCTACTTCCGGAGATCTTATATTTTACAAAAAATTGATCTCTAATTGATCAGACATTATAGTAATACTTCAGGTTTGAGTATTCAATTTCATTAAAAATGTAACTAATTACATATGTTGCCTTGGTTCTTTTGAACCATAAGTATACTATTCTCACTTATTGATATTTCAGTGTTGTTCTTTATTTAAAAACTTCATTTTATATGAGAGTTTTCCAATGAATACAAAGAGTAACTTATTCTTGCATGGTCAAACTTCATGTTGAGATGTTAATAATTTAGTCGTCAATACTCTTCAGGAGTTTAACAATATCAACACTGTCATTTTTCTGAACATAGAATTTGAAGGGTTAAATATTTGAATATGTTGTATCTAAGTTATGCATGATTCATAATATGCAATTGGATCGCCATCATGTAAAATCTCTTCACAATGAAGTATAAATTTCCTCTAGTAAATCTCCATCATAATTGTAAACTTGTTTTACTATACTTTCGATAAAGTCTCATGTACAATATTCATTGTACGTATAACAACTAGTGAATGCAAAATTTAATGTAGAATATTAAACAAAATTTATGAAAGGAATAAAACATATAATTAAATCCTATACATGCAATGAGTAATCTATTTTATATATGACTCACACATGCACATAAATGTAAGACTCAAAATGTAAGACATTGTACACTGTGAATTTAACATCCATGTTTTGTTGGATTTCTAATCCATGACAAGCTTGTGATCATCATTCATGTTTCATTGGACTTCTGGTCCATGATAAACTTTTGAACATCATCAATGTCGACATCAAAGTGTACGTTTGTAGTAGATCTCTTATTATTAAGTCCACTCCTTTCTACATATGCATATTGTTTTTCGGTTCCAATATAACATAACATTAGGACAATATTTTTCAAGATAAATTTGCGTGCTATTCTCACAATGATATCTGAATACATTTGTCATTGGTACCATTATTACTTTTCTTATGTCATAAGTCATCTATTAAAATTCAGATATCTATACCATTTTTCTACTTCTGGGGTATTCCAAAAACACTATTACACTTTTGAAAAGTGTCAACTGCACTATCTTGCCATAAATACATCTTTATGTGGGAACCGATCATATAACATACACTTCAGGTGTAGTGATTTAAGTATTGGCAAGATCTATCTCAATGTATACATGTAATATCATTGTCACTATGGCCAAAATGTATCGTTGTATGCCTCTGAATGGATCATAGCGGTACAAAAATCAAATCATAGGTGTGCAACATATAGACAAAAGTTGGCATATAATTTTTCAAAGTACCATTACAAGGATCATCAATTTTGCAATTTTGCCAATTCATAATAATTCTTCTCTCCTAAAGTTGGTAAAATATCTATTTTTTAGGGGCATCAAATTATATACCAACTTAGTATAAATCATTTCTTTCACTATCCTTTAATGTACATCGCACATGTATCTATGTATAATTCTTTCATAATTTTTTCCTCTTCAGGAGATCAATATCATCGGGGAGATATGTATTATGCAGTTGTCTCTCATCTTTTCTTATTCTTTTGTGCTGACATATAATAGCCCCAACAAGAGAAATTATTATACAAATATATACTTGCTTGTAATTTCAAGGTGGTGATCTTCAGGATCACTAGAAACCTTGATAGTATGATACTAATTACTCAAAAATTCTACACACAACTTGGATTTGGTGAGCTGCTGATCACCTAACATTTGACAATAGAATTTATTCTAGTGAACTTTTGGTCACATATTACGCTTTTGTATAAAATTTTATTCAAAACCAATATATCATCTCTTGAAAACTTCTTCAACACAAATCATTACAAAAACACAATTTGCATATAGCTCAATCTCATTGTTATGACTTGCCATTCAATTCATTTTATATATATTACATTGAAAGAGTGTCAGCACATTATGAAACTTCAAGTTTCTACGTAACAAGTATTTTTTAAACCTGGATGACCTATCTAATAATCACATCCAATCACTTTTTCAAATGTAAATGCTGGTTAATTTTCCAACGAGACTAGTGACCACTTTATTAGATATACTACTTTCTGCATGGCCATGTATATGAATATGGATATATGATGTGATATATTAATAATAATAATAATAATATGTATTTCTTTCTTTATTTGGCAAGACAACCAACTAATACTTAATCTAATAATAACTCATATCCTGCTGGAGTATTAAGTAAAATCTTGATACATGCTAACCTTGTTGGACATTATATACTCTTCTGGAGTACTTTATGTAATCATGGTATATGTTGATTTTACTAACCATAATCTTTTTAGAAGCACCACCAAAGTTGTTAATTTCTTGAATTTGTCATTACCAATTGTTGGTTCTTTCCTTTTCCTAAGATTCTTTTTAATATATCCTATTGGACTAACACGCTTCAGGCGTGCTCTAAGTTTATTAGCAACAACTAATCTTATCCTTCTTGGAAACCAATTTTAATCGGCTCATTTACAATTGGTAAATAGTTAATGAATTTATTCATATCCATCTTCAGGATGGTATGATTCAAAATATAAAATGATTCATGTGCAAGGATTATTAAAAAAAATGGCATAAATCTCCCCCTAATCCTTGCATATAGGGATATGAAATTAATCCATCAACCTTTAAATATCTTATACCTCTTAACTCTTAATTTCTTTTGGCAATGTCATGTATCAAGTACATTAATTTAATTCTCTTGCCCAAATATATCAATCTATATATTGGAAAATCCTTAAAAACAGGGGCATAATGTATATATTTCAAGTGAGTTCTCACAATGTCATTTTCTATTTTTTCATTAAAAACATTCTAGCTAAAATGAATATTATATATCTATGCTTGTTTAGAATTCTAATGAATTTTTACATAAAAAATAACAAGAAATCATTAACATTTGACATTTTTGTTACCCTTTCCATCATATAGTCTCTCATTCACTTCTGGGAATGAGTATATCTAGTTGGTTGTGAATTAAAAATTATAATCAAGATTTTATCCTATAATATCCACTGAAATATATCAGTTATTCAAAATCATTTTTTATATTATTGGTATGACAAAGTGTTATATAGCATGCATAATTCTATAAATACTATGGCTATGTCAGTTATTTTATACATTTCATTTGTGCAAGAGATCATATTATAAAAACTAGGCTATCAAGCTAAAAGAGTAGAATATCAACAAGAATAATAAAAATAAGGTAAAAGGTAATATATCAAGCAAAGAGTAATATGCGACTAAAACTGAGATAGCTAGAATTCTAGAATATTTTGGGAGTACACAAATTGAGTACTATCAAGTACTTAACCTTACTTCAACAAAAGATAAGCAGGTTACATTGGAGCAACATAGATAAACTTCATTATTATTATCAATAAAATTTGTGCAATAAGAGACAAGTATAATGAAATATAAATGGGTTTGATGTTACGTTGTATATTCAATAGGTTTGATGCTACACTGTATTTTTAATTAATAGGTTTGATGTTAAATTGTATATTTAGTAGCTAGGTTATTACTCTTATAATAAAGTTGAATAAATTTTTTTGAATAAATTTTTGTTTTATCATACCTTTGATCAAGAATATTAAAAAAACAAAAGAGGTGTTACAAACTTTGTGATTTATGAGAGTAGTCTAACTACTCAAATATATAGTTATTGTAATTGAAGTCTGAAATACAAAAGCTAAAACAAAAATAGTCAAAATTCAAGACTAATAGTACTACGTATGAGATAATATTTCTCCATGTTATCAATTTATTTGATTAATACCAATCTCATACTTCGTATTTGATGATAACACAAGATCTCATATTATTAATATTTTGTAATTGCTTATAAAAATTACTTCGCATAAGTCTTTACTTACAGATCGAAGCAACTAATAATATTACTATCACTACTAGAATTGGTATTATTTTTAACGACAAAGATATAATGACATAGCAGAATATTTCATCGATATACCTCTACTCTTACTCTCTTTCTTCTTAAAACCATAATCTCTCTATCATCCACATATAATTTACACAAGTAGGATTAAACTAATTGTGGCAATTGAAGAATTTGGGTTCACACAAATGGGTCATATGACGTCTATCTCGAATCGTCTTCAATTTCGAAACCAAACAAGGCTTTAATGAATATGAAGATTAATTTACTCTAAATTCCACTGAATATGAAAAATGATAAAAAAGGCAATGGGTAAAAAAAATATCAGAAAATAAGGTATATATATTTCTTATGTTTAATCTTAATTGGTAATTTAAAATAACAATAGCAATATTAATATCCAATTTAATTGAATAAGCAAATATTTTAAATATATATATAAGATTTAGATGATCACATATTCACATGATTCTTATTTCTAGAAAGAATTTGATGATAATCGTCATGCTCAAAAAAGCAAAATTGAAACCAAAGGGTAATTCGGACATAAGCAATAATAAAAAAAAAAAAAACATGAGGTACATCATGTGAAGAATTTAAACACATGAGTTAAGAAAAGTTAGGCATAATTGGAGTATATGTATTCATACTATATATTAGATAAAAAATTAAGCAGTAAACAAGTAGGAAATATCATGCAAACCCTTTTTTTTTGCCCCTTTATATGCCATACTCCGTAAATAAATGGTCAGCGCGTCTATCCCATCAAATGCATCACTATTTTGTTCAACCTTGCTCAAGCAGTTAGACCCTCGTGCTGATAACGTGTTATAAAACTAAGGTAAAGATAAGGTAAGAGAGAAATAAAAGAGAGAATATTAGAGATAAGATATATTATTTTTCTTATTATTTTTCAACAAAGGGGATACATATATATATATATATATACACACTCATATAATAGGTATTCCAAAAGCCTATGTACTTGAAGGGACAAGGGATAAAATCTAGATTATTTGAGAAGCATAAGTAACATGAAAAGCCTTGGTAAACAAAAGGTCAATGGACATCCACAATATAATACCTTGTATTACATAACATTAACCAAATATTTTCTTTATTCTTTAATGTCAATAAGGGGGGAAAAAAAGAGAGTCAGAGATAGTTGGACGAGAACAATCTTTTAAAGCAGAAAGGGCAATTTGAATATTCCCTGTTTAATAAAATTAACAAGAACAATTATTTTTGTTCGTGAAACTTGATGAATTGTATTGACAGTAAAATAAAGATAAAAATAGAGTAAATGCCCAATTCATATCATTGGAATAGGAAATTACAAGTGCTTAAATAAACCAAATAACATAACTACTTACCTACAAAATAGTGACATGAGCAACTAAGTGGAGGAACATGGACCCACACACTAAAAATAACACTTCTGACTAACTTATTTAATTTCTAATACTTAGCCACTAACATTAACTACTAACTAGAAAATAGGTAACATTAACAAACAAACTTTGAATTAGTAATTAGTCAAACACTCCCCCTGCTTCAAAGTTTGTGGCTCCTAACTGCATACGAAGATAATGATGCTTGGCTTGAGCTAATGACTTTGTAAAAATGTCTGCCATTTCCTCATTTGTGTGACAATATTTCAGAACTAATTCACTAGTAGAAACCAAGTCTCTAATGAAGTGAAAACGCAAATCAATATATATGGTTGGTCCTGCTGTGAAAGGCAGGATTTTTTGTCATGGAGATAGTGGCTTTGTTGTCACAATATATTTCAGTTGCTTCTTCTTGAGACTACAGAAAATCAACTAATAACCTACGTAGCCAAACAGCCTAACAAGCTGCTCCTGTGACAACAATATACTCTGGCTCAGAGGATGATAACACTACAACATCTTGCTTCTTCGAGCTCCAAGCTATTGCACCTGATCCAAAAGAAAAAATATACCCAGAAGTACTCTTTCGATCTTCCAAACATCCTGCCCAATCACTATCGGAGAAACCAACCAACTTGAAATTTGATACATGTTTATACCAAATTCCAAGAACAGCAGTACTACAAATGTAACGCAAAATCCACTTTGATGCTCCAAGGTGATGTTCAGTTGGGTTATGCATAAACCTAGATATTACACTTACAGAAAATGTAATATTAGGTGTAGTATGAGACAAATAATTCAGACCTCCAACAATTAATGCTACGATATTTCCTTGCATTCGCCATCCCTGTACCATCTTCAGCTACCAACTTTTCATTGACATTCATGGAAGTGGGAGCAGGTTTACAGCTCATCATATTAAACTTCTTAAGCAAATCAATAGCATATTTTTTTGAGAAATAAAAATGCCATCAAAAGTTTGCAGCACTTCAAGTCCAAGAAAATAATGCAGTAAACCCAAATCTGACATCTCAAACTTCTTCATCATGTGGGACTTAAACTCCTCTACAATAACTTTAGTTGATCCCATATAAATCATGTCATCAACATAGAAACACACCACAAGGAAATTTGACATACCTTGCTTCTTCACATAGAGGGTTGGCTCATTTGGGCTTCTTCCAAATTCTTTCTCCAGAAAGTAAGAGTCCACCTTGATGCACCATGCTCGCGGAGCCTACTTTAGTCTTCGATTCCAGCTCCAATAACTTATATTTAAGTTGTTGCAATTAAAAAGCTCGTAGTTGGACCTTGGGGTGGTACGAACGGTCCGCCTCACGGTGTGCACTGGTCGTCTTGCCTCTTTCACCGGCGATGCGCACCTGGCCTTAATTGGCCAGGTCGAGCCTCCAGCACTATTACTCTGATACCAAAATATGTTGGTGAAACTTGATGAATTGTATTGACAGTAAGATAAAGTAATAAAAAAAGAGTAAATGCTCAATTCATATCATTGGAATAGAAAATTACAAGTGCTTAAATAAACCAAATAACATAACTACTTACCTGCAAACTAGTGATGTGAGCAACTAAGTGGAGGAACATGGACCCACACACTAACAATAACACTTTTGACTAACTTATTTAATCTCTAATACTTAGCCACTAACATTAACTACTAACTAGAAAATAGGTAACATTAACAAACAAACTTTGAATCAGTAATTAGTCAAACAATTTTTGTCTTCATTATTATTTTTTTTTTTTTTTTGAGCTAAGGAGACATAAAAGCAGGGATGAGAATCGATTCCAATATCTTCTGGAATGACAAGAGAAATTATAGGCTTTTTTTCGTAGCTACACTTGGGCAATAGGCCTACCCTAGTTGTATCATCTGCGACTGCAGCTGAACAAATCATGAAAACTCACGATCTTATCTTTTCCAATAGGCCTAATTTAAGATTTGTTAGAAGAATATTTTACGATGGTAATGATGTAGCTTTTAGCTTATATGACGAAAAATGGAGATATATGAAGGCCATTTGTGTGACGAAAGCTTTGAATAACAAAAGGGTTAAGTCATATCGAATAGTTAGAGAAGAAGAGGTTGATTGTGTAATTGAAAAGGTTAAAGGTTATAATGGTTCAGTTATCAACATGAGTAAGATACTTACAATGTTCTTCGAAGATGTAATATGTAGGACAACAATAGGAAGGAAGTACAATAACGGTGACGACTTTAGTAAGGTGATCAAAGAGCTTATGAAGATTTTGGGGGAAATAAGTGTAGGAGATTAGGCTGGGTTGATAAGTTGAGCGGTTTGCAAGGTCGAGCTGAAAACGTGCGAAGATGGTTTGATGAATTCATTGAAGAAGTGATTCAAGAACATCGAATTCGTGAGAATGCAGCTCAGCAATACAATGACAATATAAAGTTAAAGACTTTGTGGATATTTTGCTTAATTTCCAACAAGAAAAACCTGAGGAGCTCTCCACCGAAAGAATTAAAGCCCTTATCTTGGTATGTCATATATTTATTAGTTTCATCTTTTTTTCAAACTTCAAAACAAATGTAAATAACAATGAAAAACGTCATTTGATAGTATTTACGATCTTCAAAAGCTTAAGTTAGTTCTTTACAAAAATTGGCAGTTTGTTTTTTAGATGTTAATGAAGACAATAGCTATTCAGATATACTTCAGTCATCATCATTCTTTCATTTCATTTCTTGAGGTTTTACACGGTAGTTTTTTCTCTCTTAAAAACATAGCAAAATAGCAAGATTTTCCTTAAATACTGAGGCTGCTAAAACCCCTTCTAAAACCCTTAAGACGAGGACACTAACAGACAAAATAAGGAACCCTCTACACAAAAGTTTGGGCTTACAAAAAACTATCACCAACTAGCACTCAGTCACATGCATAACAATAAACATCTAAATAAGCTATCTCAACAGTTAAATACTACTAGTGCCACGAATTAGTTGGCGTAAAAATATTAGTGTGTGAGGTATAAAATATTGGTTTGTTGCAACTAATTTGTGGCAGAGGTAATTCTCTCTTAGGTAACTTTCGACAAATTATGTCATATTATGACTAAAGTAGTGATAACATAAATTACCTCATATATATATTATATGTGTTCTCCTTTTGTATTCTCATACAGGATATGTTTGCTGGGGGGATAGACACAAAGTTAACGACGGTAATTTGGGCAATGACAGAGCTAATAAGGTATCCAAGGATCATGAAAGAGGTACAACAAGAAGTAAGGTCTATTGCGAAAGCTAATACAAGAGTGACCGAGGATGATTTGGAAATTAAAACTTGAAGTATCTAAAGGCAGTGATCAAGGAGACACTTAGACTTCACGTACCCGCACCCTTGCTAATATTTCGAGAATCTTCCCAAGACATCGAAATCAATAAATTTGACATTAGCGCAGGAACCCAAGTTATCATAAATGCATGGGCAATTCAACTAGATCCTAAATTGTGGCATGATCCCGAAGAATTCATTTCAGAACGATTCTTGAATAATTCGCCTTGCAAGGGTCAACATTTTCAATTTATCATAAATACATCTAAGTATTGTTATTAGTTTTTCAAAAAAAACAAAGGAAAGTATTGTTATCAGTTTATATTGTGTTTTATAAAATTGTTATGTTAGGCTACTATAAATAGCTTATTACAATTGATGATGAATAAGAACAATAAATTATTTTCCTCTGCTTTGCCATTTCTTATAACATATTCATAGCTTAGATGAGAGTAAGGGGTAATTCAATCAAGTGATTAATGTATCTCTCCCTGTCCCAGGAAATTCTCACCCCGTCCTTGTGCTCCCTTGGACGAAAAAAACAAAAAAAAAAACAAAACAAAAAAAAAAGAAAAAGTACAGAGTTAGTGCAGTTAATTAATTGAACATGTAAATCTATATTGAGGTTCGTTTTGTCGTAATTAATTATTTAATATCAATCATATTGCCATTGCTCATGGTCCTTGTGGGTGTAATTAACGTTGAGCAAAAATTTCTAAAGATCAGAAAGTTTGAAAATCTGATTCGTATTTGATTTGATTTTCAGGATATTCGATCTGAAAAGGTGGATATCAAAACCTATTCAAATATTACTTTTGGCTTTTCGGATATTCGAAGATCTTTCAGATATCGTACCTGATGTCCGAAATTTTTTGATAGCGAATATTGAGATATTTGCTTTTATATATTGAATCCATTAAAAATAGAGGTCGTTTCTAAAAAGTTCCAACTTTTGAGTATACTAAACTAATAGATTCAGCAATCTTATAAAGTGCTTCTACAATAATTAAGTTATTCTGTGCGATTACTAATGAACAAAATTTAACATATTCATTTTTTGACTTGCTACTTATATCGTCTTATCGTATATATTTTTATATTGTTCTTTTTTGTGCGTGAAAGCAAAACTAAAAATTGAATATCTAGAGTGTCCGATCTAAAAACTATTGAATATCAAATACGAACACCCGAAAATTTTGAATACAAATACAAATATGAATTTTTTTTAAAAATTTTAAATCGGATATCTTATCTGTGCTTAGTCCTAGTTGTAATTGTCCAAAACAAACAATGCATGGCATATAGAGCACTAAATCCTATTTTTGAAATTCTTTCACGTTGTACACAAGTACCACGCCTAAACAGTTGCAAAGTATTTTCATCATGTAAAAGAACTAGCCAATAATTCCAATTTCTATATGGGAATGCAGAATGCTACGTACAGAGCTACTGAAAGTGTGTAGTATTTTGATGGCTATATGGGGGGCAAGGAATGATGTGGTGTTTGATGGAGGTAAGGTCAATCCGTACGACATCATGAAGAGAATCCAATTAATGGAGAATCATGGAAATGAGTGGATGGCTCCCAATTCCCAAAAGAGGCAAACTCAACTCCTTTAATAGGCCACCATCAACAACAAATTGTGTGACCTGTTCAAAGGGAAGGCGACGGCGGGAAGATTTGGTGGATGTTCAGGTGGATGGAGCATGGAATGGAATAAAAGGGGAAGCATGCATGGATGTCACAATAGCTGCTATTGGATGGAAGGCGGTACGCCGTAGTAGGAGCAAAGAGGGTGTCGAAGTTATTTATGCACGGAATCCATTACATTCTGAAATTGAAAATACTCTAATGCTCATTTAAGAAAATGAGCATTAAAGTCAACTAAAGTTAAGGGGTAATAAAGACAACTTAAAATAGTTATTATATTTAAATTAATCTGTGAAATTATGTATTAGTTATATATATTTTTTAAATATACACAATATTTATGTATTTTTGTTTTATACAGTATGATTTACACAGGTGTTGTATCGGTTGTATTATACGACTTTGTCTTCATCCCTGTGAAAGTCTTCTTTTAAGGATGAATGAATCTATGGACAATTAATCACAAGAGAAAACCATGACCTTCAGTGTGTGGGTGAATGAGTCGATATCGAGTTTAATTTTAAAGGTAGCAAATTTTAATTGGTATGACTTCTCTTGACTTCAATGCTCATTTTTTTAATTGAGCATGGAAAAAATATCCGTATGACCATCAATAACATTCTACATGATCCTCAACAAGCCCCAATTGAAATAAGAAACCTAGTATTAGACTGTATTAGTTTCTGTAGGAATCGTGATTTCATAGTTGTTAAAAAAGTGTATAGGAAGGAGGTTCAATGTGCTCATCAACTTGCTACTGGTGTAAGAAAGGAGTACAACAAGGCCACCTCCTTGTCCGGCCCGGCTCTTTACCTGTGCAAGATGTCCAAATAGTACAATGCCTCCAAAATTAGAGGGCCAAACTTTGGTTGAAGCCCAACTGAACATAAGGAAAAAAAAAATTTACTTTCCACCACTTCGTCTTCTACAATACACGGCCCTTATTCCCTTATCATTGAATTAAGGATATTAAAAGCTATCACATTAAAGTTGCTTAAATTCCTCCCCTTCCTCTTTTTTTTCCCCTATAATTTTATCTTTTTCTAAATTCTCATTGAATTTCTTATTTTACCAAAAAAAAAAAAGAAAGAAAAAACAGTAATTATCTTACATTTTAATTAATCTCAAACGGCTAATTTCTTCACCCCTTATAAATTATCGCCCAATTTCTACATTTTTTTCAACCAACAAGAATTGAATCAGGAAGGGCGGATCTTTTCAACATATACTTGAGATTGGTTTTGATAGGTAAAAAAATTAGGTTTTGGTTTGAGAATTAACCGATTAAGTAACAAGCCAACAAGAATTAAGGTATGTTGTTTGTTGAAGAGTGCCTAATTTCTAAAGCTTTAGTTTTTTGGTTTGTATCTAAAATGTCATTTTTGTAAATATTTGAAACTTTTGACATTAAAAAATATTAAAAAGTTAGTGGGCCCCTTATGTCAAGATGAATTCTGTTACAGAAAACTCTTGTAATAGGCTTCATAACAGGCTTTGTAAATACAATTTGATGAAAATAACCTTTTACATAGTTGCTAAAAATCTAAAATTTTAGCAACCAGGATTTTCCCTTATTGATCACTTTTTATTTTATTTTTTTCTTGTAAGTACTCTAATAAGAGTTTTGTGATTGAAATATTGAATCTCCCTAAGGAATACTTGAACTAATACTGGGAAAGTGGTTGAAATACTGGGAAAGTAACAAGGAAATATTGAAAGTGGGAAATATTGAAAGTGGGAAATATTGGGAAAAATATTTTAATCATAAAATTGTGGGAAAGTTAGTTCACTAACAAAGAACCTGATAATTAAATGATTGATTTCCGAGTCCCCACACCTTTTCACTAAAATGTGGGTCCACATGAGACTAACATGATTGATATTAAATGACATAATGGTTTAACAAGTTAATCATATTGATTGTAAATACGGTAACATTATGTTTTTTCAATTTAATTTTGCTAATTTGAACTTATTTTTACTAAATTGAATTTATTTTTACTAGTTGGAAATTATTTTTACTAAACTAAACTTATTTTTATTGAAATCAATAACAATTTATTCAGGATTAAAACCTATTTTTGCTTAATTGAATTAATTTTTATTGAAAATAAATTAAATAAGATGGTTTATTTTATTATTAAAACAATTTAAGTTTTAAAGAGATTTGATTTGTTTTGAAAACAAAATTTGGTTTTACATCCTATAAAATACTTTTAATGTAAATTCTATTTTCCAAAAACACTTGATTATGGAAAACGAACCTAGCTAACGAGTTTTGGGTCAAATACAAAATCAAGAACCTTCGCATACATGTTTCTTAAGAAAGGATATTTTAGAGACCTGATAGAGTATATAAACCATTTCTGGTTGACCACTTTATATAAATTATTAAATGACCATCTTAAACAAAAACTGAATAAGAGTTAACCACTTTATAAGGTTGTGGAGCTACTCCTCTCATTGCCATGTGGTTTTAAGGTGGAATCTTCAAGGCCTTGTAAGGTGGATTATTTCTCGTAGACAGGTGCGGCTCATACCCGTATTTAATATGGTAACAGACTAATAGCGTCAACATAACTCCAAGGTCATGGGTTCGAATCTCATCCACCCCTCAATTTTAAGTGGAATATTAGCTAGCTATGGATATGGGAGGGTCCATGATGCATCCATATTTCAAGCTCCAATGGGCTCTCATGTAAGAAGGTGTAATAGAGTATATAAACTATTTCTAAGCCTTAATCACCAGCTTAAACTTTTGATTGAGTTGGTCCTTTAATAAAACTCTAGTTGTTCGAGTATAAATAAGAAAAGTTTAGGGTTTCTCCAGTGGCGTGACTTTGCA
Source organism: Suaeda aralocaspica (assembly GCA_016808085.1). Lineage (NCBI taxonomy): Eukaryota > Viridiplantae > Streptophyta > Magnoliopsida > Caryophyllales > Amaranthaceae > Suaeda > Suaeda aralocaspica. The sequence goes on along the minus strand of PYUH01000238.1, from coordinate 4,071,962 downwards.
CATCGAGAGGAGAAAATTAAAAGTAGATCAAAATCTGAGTGTTAGACTCCATAGTTGTGGAGATATTAACCTAATATCATAAGTACACCAAAGGATTCCAAAAGTGTTTTTATTCGTGGTTAGTACATTTCTTATATTAGTCATGTGTTTCTAGTTTATCCAGTTATAGAAATTCACGAGGTTCTCCTTAATTATTACTAAAATTCATATGGTACCCTTATTAGCTAACAACGTAAAGTTTTTTGTTCATTAAATTAATTAAAACCAACTAAATTCATTAATTACTACTCTTCTTTTTCCAATCCTTTATGTACAATTCATCAACTGAATTCATTAAACTAAAGCTTTCTCTTTATCTAAATCAATATTAAGTCTTCCCTTCTTGTACTTGTATCTCTCTCTTTCTTTCATGAAATTGCTACTCTGACTTCTTCCTTCTGATCTGAGTTCTTCTTGTTGAAGAAGAGAAGATGCAACACTAAACTTCTTCATGCTTCAACAAATAAATCCTCAATTAACCAACTCCTAATCTAAATTAATCAATAACACAAGACCCAATCTAATATGAAAATTGAATCCAAAATACGGTTTGTAATAAACCCAATTGACAGAGTATATAAACTTTTCTTGAGCCTTAACCATAAGCTTAATCTTTTAGTTGAGTTGGACCTTTAATATGGTATCAGCGCCAGCGTGTCACAAAAGTCATGGGTTCGAATCTCATCTACCCCTCCCTTCTAAGTGGAATTATTAAGCGCAGGGTATGGGGGGTCCATGTTGCATCCACACTTCAAGCCCAACGGGCTCTCGTGTGAGGGGGCGTGATAGAGTATATAAATTATTTCTGGCCTCAACCATTAGCTTAAACTTTTGGTTCTAATTATTAGTGTGTTCATAATACATTTTTGAAACATTAATCATCATTTTTTTTGTTCATAACATATATGATAGTTTATAATTTTCACGAAAAAAAAATTATGGAACTACCATTCAACAAATGAACAAAATATAAGTGAAATATCATTTATAAAAATATTATTATACTATATAATTGGATTACCATTCACAAATATATGAAGATGTGTTACTGATTTTTAACGATTTTTTCGTGTTTAATAAATAATTAGTGGATTAATATCAAAACTATTACTATGTGCTCAGTCATTGCTCTATAGAGAAAAGGCAATAGTCATAGTCAATCCATTAAAATTATAGTTAAGAATCATAATCATAGTTAAAAATCAATAATCAATAATCACTCGTAATAAATAGATAAACACATAATTAAAAATCATCAATCTATAATAAAAACTTTCAGTTCAGTTCAGTTTAAATTCAATCAATTCAGTTCAGCTGTTTTCTAAAGCAAACAGACTCTTACTCCTTCTATTGCTAATTGATTTAAGGATGAAACCTCATTTAACTTGTGTATTGACTTGGCTCTCCTATTTCTTGTTAGATTACCCAGGCATGATAGGAATGAGAAAATCCACCATGCCCTACCCAACGATATTCTTAGCTAATTATATAAGAGCTTAATGGAGCATTAGGATTTACAATTAAATTAAAGTTCTAGGATGAAGGAATATTTAAACATGATATTAAAAAATAATTCCACACAAACGTTTTTATCACATCATGGAGTCGATTAAAAAATAAGAAAGGTTGAGAATTTAGATAAAATATTTGGAAGGCATGAATTGATTGCTAACACCTAAAGGGTAGGTATGAGTACGAGGAACAATCAATTATTATTTCTTTGAAGGTACAATTACATTATTATTTAATTATGAGTTCTTTGTAATTTTAGGCTATAAATTCAATAATTTTCGGTGGTGTTAACAACGCAAATCACTAAAAATGTCTTATGTTTTGTTAGACAAATGGTCTTTTCCCTTTTTAACTTTTATGTTCTTCATTTTGTTCACAATCTTCCTTTACAAATGGCTATACATGAGCACCAAATCTAACACAAAGTTGAATTTACCACCAAGTCCACCAAAACTACCAATAATTGGAAACCTTCATCAACTTGGCCTATTTCCTCATCGTTCACTAAGATCACTTTCGCAAAAGTATATATGGCGACTATATGTTGTTGCACTTAGGTAATCGGCCTACTCTTGTTGTGTCATCAGCAAGTGCAGCTGAACAAATCATGAAAACTCATGATCTCAACTTCGCCAATAGGCCTAATTTATGACTAATCAACAAAATATTTTATGATAGTAATGATGTCGCTTTTAGTTCATATGGTGAAAAAGAGCATTTGTGTATTAAAAGTTTTGAATAACAAAAGTGTTCAATCATATCGAATAGTTAGAGAAGAAGAGGTTGGTTGTTTAGTTGATAAGATAAAGAGTTATAATGGTTCAATTATGAACATGAGTCAGACACTTACAATGTTGTTTAGAGCTATAATATCTAGGACAGCATTAGGAAGGAAGTACAACCATGGCGACGACTTTTACAAGGTGTTGAAAGAGCTTACGAAGGTGATGGGGGAAGTAAGTGTGGGAGATTATGTTCCATTTTTAGGATGGATTGATAAATTAACAGGTTTGGAAGGTCGAGCAGAATATGTTCGAAAAAGGTTCAACGATTTCATTGAAGAAGTGATTCAAGAGCATCACTTCCGTTCCAATAAAGATGATATTAAAGACTTTGTGGATGTTTTGCTAGAAATTCAGCAAGAAAGCCCTAATGAACTCTCTACCAAAAGTATTAAAGCCACCATTATGGTAAGTCATTATATTTCCTTCAATTTATGCTATCCTTGTTTTAAAATTAAAAGAAAATGAAAAATGAAAATAACAATCAAAAGAAAACAAAAGATGAAAATAACAAATAATGATATATGCATTCCAACTAAAAATAAACTAGAAATCAAAATTAGTATGGTCATCAATTATTATTTAATGTCAAATTTCTTTTAGTTTAAGTTGAAGGGACATGACTTGATAAAAGCATATGAAATAGGGCTTTTTTCTTTTGAGCTATTTTTCAGTTAACTTTAGGTCAATTTAATTAAGTGTACTTATGTCAATATTCACATATTTTACAATTTAGTTGTTATCATTTATTTACATTAAAATTTATATTCATAACTATATTTTTGTTTTAAATTATGTTTATATTTCTATTTTTATTTTAGTTTCTTAATTTTTTATTATTTTTTTAATTTTTTCTTTATTCTCAAATTCAAAATAAACTAAAATAGAAAATATTCAAAAAAAATTTTTAAAAAGTAAAAATTATGTAAATAAAAATTAAAAATTAAAATAAATAGAAAAAAAAACTCAAAATACAAATATAAAAAAATTGAAATAAATATAATTTAAAATAAGTTAAGGTATAATATAAGTTAAGTTTAGTTAAATGACTTTCAATTTAGGCCTTGTTCTCCTCGACTTATTTTTACTTATTTTCAGCAAAAATAAGTTCAGCAAAAATAAGTTCAGATCAGCAAAAATAAGTTCAGTTAAAAAAAAAATCTATATGTATTATGCAAATTAATTTGTACATGGATATTTATATGTGCACATCTTTTTAAATAAGAAATTATGGTATAAAAACAGTAGAATATAATTTTAAAAATATTTAGGTAACATTTTTGAAGAGAATATGTATTGTATGGAAATAATATGAAAAAAAAATATTTACATATGATTTAATATTTTTGATATGATGGAAAATTGGAAATATATTATTTAGAGATTATAATAAATCAATTATATATAATTTAGAGATTTTTCTTGCGGGAGTCTTTGAGAAAAATTTTAGCAACGATATTCAATAATATTTTGTAGCTATTTTGATTTGGTAATTTTGACAATAAGGGTAACATTTCAGCAAAAATAAGACGAGGAGAATAGGGTCTTAGTTTTGTTCAATTAAGTTAAGTTAAGTTAAGTTAAATTCGCTTCCGTTTAATTCAATTCAATTAGCATAAGTCCAAAGGAACATAACATACATGTAAAAAAAATATTAAAATAATTAGGTGTAGTTACGTTAAAACTATCAATCCTCGTCATTTATTTTTCCTAGGACATATTTATTGCGGGAACAGAGACAACATCAACGATGCTAGAATGGGCGATGGCAGAATTGATAAGACATCATGAGATAATGGAAAATGTGCAAAAAGAAGTAAGATCGATTGTGAAAGCAGATTCAAGAGTTACATGAAGTATCTAATTAAAGGCAGTGGTTAAGGAGACACTTAGGCTACATCCTTTGTTATTATTCCACCAACCCTGTAAAAATCAACAAATATGACATTATTGCAGGAACTCAAGTGATCATCAATCTTGGCAAGATCCTAATGTTTTTAATCCGGAACGATTCTTAAACAACTCTTCTTCTGTTTGATTTTAAGGGTCAACATTTTCAATTTATTCCGTTTGGTGCTGGGAGAAGAGGTTGCCCAGGAATAGCATATAGCATCGCCAATATTGAAATTGTACTAGCAAGCCTTATATATGAGTTCCATTGGATATTACATTACCTAACGGAAACAAAGGAGGCACTTTGGGTATTGAGGAAAATCCAGGCATCACCGTTGGGCTACAAAACCCCCTCATGCTCATCGCCACTCCACGCATTCAACCTTAATTTGTATTCTTGTTAGTTCATAACCTTATTTATATTCTATCACTTTTTTTTTAAGTACTCTCTTTATTTCTACATGTTTTCCTTGTTTATGTTAATTAATACGAAATTTTAATTTTTTTTTTTTTTTAATTTATGCATGTACAAATTAAGAAAAACAAATTATGTCAACGTAAAGGCTCATAATCTTAACCTGCCATACCTAGATGGCCAAGTCCAAGGGATCACGATAATCCAAATGCTCAATAATTTGCTTGCTTGACTTTACAACAAATGTGCAGTGCTCCAAGTAAAACAATACAATCCTTAAACAATTTTGATTGAGTTGAGGAAGACTTGAGTGCAATGTTCGAAAGGAATTCTGAAGGTCTCACCCAACAGATGAAGGTTACTAGCCTCGGGGGCCGGGGGGGTGTCCGAGGATTGCTCCTCCTGTGTCTGAGTAAGCAAAGTGTATGATCACTTAGTAAAAAATGTACTACTTGGGAGTAACAAATGCTTGAATCTTAAATTGAATACCTTACAAAATGTGGGGTATTTATAGCCTTATAGGCATGGAGACAAGATAATCTTTGTGGACTCCACATGGCCGGAGTTTGACGGGCCAAAGGAGCTTGGCTCCCTTGTGGGCCTAGTGAATTTTAGTCAATAGATTTGGACCTTGTCCAAATCAATGTACTTGGACTAGGCCCATTCAAAGTATGTGAGCTCTAACACGGGGAGCCATTTTGGTAAAAAAAAATAAAATAAAATAAAATAAAAAATCATATTTCAAGGAAGATTTTCATGGAATTTGGCTAAGCTAAATTATTTTGTTAACTTGGTGTAACTATGTAAAGATAGATTCACTTACCATGTTTAATGACTTTAACTTGTTTGATTCCACTAGAGTAGATGATCGTAAACTAGAGAAGTCATACATTCTTGACAGAGGTATATGGTAATTTTAGGGCAATACTTTCGTTTTGAACAATTTATTTAGTAATTTGTGGTATGAATTGGTTTTTACAAAGGTATATTATTATACTAGTGGTGATACTTCTACAACCTTTTAATTCAAAGTGTTACTCTATTACTCCCTTTGTTCCATTTATTTTTTATATTTTGGTTTTTTACTTGTAGATTAATAAATATTCAATGTATAGATTAGATATTATTCGAGTTAAAATGTACTTTGGAGTATTTTAGTTGGAATTATGTGTTGACTAAGTAAATATGAAAGACATTTTAGGGAGAAAGTCAAAAATTAATTTAGAGATTGGTGTTAAGCTCAAAAAACGATTGTTTATTAATGTAAAGAAAGGAAACATAAAAAATTAAAATATGTGAAAATTTTCTTGCTAACATCCAACTACTTAATTTTACCTTCTTTGTGTGAACATCCGTGTCTTTCTTTATGCTAACTACATTATTTGTAGGGGAATATATTAGAAATTTTTATTTTAAATTTAATAGGAATGCGACAACATCACCTTAAATAAATCTAAATTATGATTGTTGCTGTGTTTTCTCACAAAATCTATTGTTTTCGAGGTGAAATTGTACTAGTGGAGTAGATCACCAGTTGAGGCCTATGGCAACCACTTGCAATCTGGACCAGGGTATCTGCACACACAATAATGGATAAACTGACTTCAGGTTTGAATTCGAGGAAAGGCTCTCCGACTCTCAAGTCAGTATATATAGCGAGAATGAAATGTGTGAGATGTTTTTTGTGAGTGTTTGAAGTTACCTTCTTTATGTAGGGTGAATGAACATATATAGGGAGTTAGGGACTCCTTTGTGGAGGGAAGATGTCCTTCTTTAGTGGGAGATGGGTTAATGTTCCCCTTTAGGCCCCCTTTGTGTCTTGGCCTGACAAGGATTAGTCTTATGGGCTTTAGACCACATTTAGGAAATGTGGACCTCAGATGGAGCCAATCCAGGACATATAAAGAAGGGTGACCAAGTTGGGACCCTTTATTATATATATATATATATAGACCATTGGAACTTATATAATATAACATTATATGTATAATACTATATACATATATTATGTATAATACTACCCGTATATAACTTGTATTTTATGTTTTTTAAATGCATTATAACTTATTGTTAATTAAATAATTTTATTATATATATAATATTTATTAACATTATTTATAAAATTATATTTAACTATTTACTAATTTTATTTGTATAATTTATTAAACTTATTATAGATTTAATAATCTTGTCGTAAGTCATGTTGGTGGGCCAAAAATTCGTGTCGCCTGTTATGCTTGTGCTGATTTATTTTATTTGTATTCACGGCACTCTTCATTTCTCATGGCGTGTCATGCCGCTAGTGGGCTCGTGTCGGGCCAGACCATTATCGTGCCGTACTCGTTCCGCTTATATGCTGGCCTGGGCCATGTCCACCTTTGATTATATTATTATAAGTTGTATATATAGAATACAAGATGCGATCATAGAATACATACATTACAAGCTGTATAATATTACGTTATACGTACATTATAATTTGTATCCTACGATCGTATCCCATATCATATTACTAGTTTTAATGTTTTATTATATGATTTATCCATATGCTATATTTTTGTAAATGATCGTATCTCATACCAGTATCGGAATCAATGCTACTTGGTTATAACTTATTATTTGAGCTTATAACTGAAGGAAATAACTAATAAGGAATGAGTGACACATAACTCATTTGCCTTATTCCTTATTGGTGACAACACATTCTCTCTCCACTTCCATTTGTTCATATTATTCAAGTTCTAGTCCAATCATAACTTATGTTATTTTCATTATGGTATGGTCGTATGGACTAGCAAAGGAGTATCAATCAAAGGTGAATAAAAACAAGCAAATAAATTTAATTAAAAAAAAAAAGATAAACTTGATAAGGCTACGATTGTTTTCTTAACTTGTAGTATCTTTATTCAATATTCACGGTCCGAATTCATTCCCTCTATAACGTCTAATTGTATTTTTTTTTCTTTTTTTACAAAGTTTTAAATACATTCGGCATATAATAATTATTGTACAACGGGTTTATAGTTACTCTTTTCTGCTCTAATTATTATAACATTAACTTAAGTTGTATTATGTTGAGTTCGAGTTATTCTTTTTTAAGTTCCAATTATTTTAAAATCAACTCAAGTTATCATCCACGTACTTACTTTCTAATTCTAAAAATAACACAATTTTAATGAATAAATATACCTTATTATATCAGTGATTTTGTTAAAACTATTTCAAGTCGGTCATTGTATAGTAATTTTACTGTACACCGAGTATATGTAATTTCATTCTTATATTATTATTAATTTTAATTAGTGTCATAATGATAGAGATTGACAAGAACACAAATAATGAATATTAAATAGTATCATAGAAGATTTCAATTCCAATCTTTTAATTATATTAATTTAGTGTTAGAAATCTATGATTTGAATTAGATAATTAATATGTTTTAATCGAAACTTTGTGGGAAATAAGGGTGTTCATTTAATGAGAATAGAGAGAATATCAATACCTAAAACAACTAAAGGTGGTTATAATAAAAGACACTAAGGGGCCGTTTGGTTGGAGGAATAATCAAAGGGAATGAGGATCAAATGTCCTCATTTCCTTTGTTATTGTTTATTATGCCACTTTTCCATTCCCTATTCCCCCATTCTAACACTTTTCCATTCTCTCTCCCCCCGCCCTCCTCCCTATCGATCTTTTTCATTCCCTTTCCACACCTTCCACCCAACCACCTAACCTTAACACCAACCCCACCCACTACACAAACCACCAAATCAACCACCCATCTACCCTCCCTCACTCCTCGCTAGTTAGCTCCCAACCGCCACCCCAACCACCTACGAAACCACCTTTTAATGCCTAACCACCCTTTGTTATTGTCGTACATACTATATATCAAATTAGTCTTACTTACAATTATGCATTCTCGGTTAACTCTAACATGTCAAACAACAATAGATTAGACTTTGATGTTTATTGTAAGTACAATTATCATTATTAAATTTTATTACAATAAGAATAAAGAAAAAATTATATTGTCATAAATGCCAATTTGACACAAAAAATTGAAAAGTTTCACACATACAAATTAAATTTAATCATCAACCAAAAAAAAGTGACATTAAAGTGGTACATCCAAATTGAACAGCAAATTTGGACTCTGCTGACAACAGGTGCTAGATATATTTTGTGAAGTAGAATTAATTTGGAATTGCTTGCCAAAATCATATTTCAGTGTAATTGATGTTAAATGTTTAATAATCAAATTAAAATTTCCATCTTTTAGCTACCATAACTATATAAAGGCTAAGGGGCACTCACTAAATTCTACCTAGAAAAATTCTCACGAAACTCCTAATTATTTTGAGAAGGTATTGGGTAAGACGAGTCTGACCATCAGACTAACTCTATAGTGTAAAATCTGCTTCAACTTATGTACAATTTACTTGAACTTGTGTAAAATCTGCTTCAACTTATTTTTAATATGCTTTAAGTTGTGTAAAATCAGTTCGAACTTACTTGAGAATCTGCTTGGAGTTGTTTAAAATCTGCTTAATTGGACGTGTGTAAAATCTGCTTGAACTTGTGTAAAATCCACCTTTGAGTTGTTTAAAATCTCCTTAGACTTGTTTAAAATCTCCTTAGACTTGTGTAAAATCCGCTTGGTACCGCTAGTAGATTGGGAAAAATTAACGGTAAATATTTGGATTGGACTCTGTTGAAACTATGAAATTGATGAATATTATTGATATTAAATAACTTTCTTTATTACATAAGCAGGGTCTAATGCCTATATAAAAACTATCTTAACCAAAGATATTGTTTAACAACTTAACAATATTTGTTGCTAATTATAATGTTCTATCTTAGTAAATTTTATCTTTTGTTATGGCAACAATATATTGAGAATATATCTCCAATACTCCCCCTCAAGTGGGAAGTGAGTGTAACGAATGGAACCACTTGGACTGTACACTTGAACATATGAACGCCAAACAACTTGTAATAGAAAGAACCCTTTTAGGTAAAACCTGTTCGGTTTAGGGATAACCTTTTTAAGTGTTTTTAGATCGTCAAATATTAATGGCTAGTAGATCACCATACACACCATGTAAATATGTGTAGCATTGGAGGAACGGCAGCGTTGACAACTCCATATGTCGAAACACATAACTTTATTGCTGCTCCCAAAAAAAATATTCTCGACACTATTGATGAAATATCCAACTTTTGGGATAAAACCGTGGAGATACATGGGGCTTTGCTAGGCAATGTAAGTGTAAAAAATTGTGGTTGTGTTGGTGTAAGGATCTTTCATAGTTGGAAGACGAACAATTTGACCAAGGGTACTTAAGGGTGGGTTGGGAAATTTAGAAAAACTTGAATTAGGGTGTCTTAAACACCATGACATCATAAAATTTAGAGATAAAAACTCACAGCGGAAGGGAAATTAAATTATGATAATTCAAACGGAGGGTAGAAATTAATTACTTAAACCCACCGGCGGGAGGAAAAATTTTATGAGAAAACCCAAGATCTAACCCGCTTTTAATACCATATTAGAGGAACAACTCAACCAAAAGCTTAAGCTGATGGTTGAGGCCTAGGAATTGGTTTTTTACTCTATCACGCCCCCTCACACAAGAGCCCGTTGGGCTTGAAGTGTGGATGCAACATGGGCCCCCCCCATACCCTGCGCTTTATAATTCCACTTAGAAGGGAGGGGTGGATGAGATTCAAACCCATGACCTTTATATCACGTTGGCTCTGATACCATATTGAAACTATGATATTAATGAATATTATTGATATTGAATAACTTTCTTGATTACATAAACAAGTCTAAGTCCTTTATTTAGGCATAAGAAAAACTATCATAACCAAATATATTGTTTAACAACTTACCAATATTTATTGCTAATTATAATCTTCTATTTTAGTAAACTTTATGTTTTGTTATTGCAACAATATATTGAGAATATATCTCCAATACACTCGTCTAACGGTCTGGGGAATACTTTCACACTTTACGTTGAAAGTTGGAACTAACTTTCTTCAAAACTAATAAATTTCATAGCTAAGGGCGGAAATGGATTGAGTTCAATTGTATGGGGTTATAATTGGGGACTGCTGGGTTTTTGGTTGAGGGTTTAATATAAATTAGGCAAGCTGTAATTAAACCCATCAACAATCATCTTGACACATCTTGCATCAAGTCATCAACCCATGGTCGGCAAACTAACCTAAGAACAATCAGTACACATCACATCATATCCTCAAGTCCTTCAATTTTGGGTTATATGCTTAATGATAGCTGGAATAATAGTTTATATTAGGAGGAATTTTCAAGCAATCACTGTGGTTTTCCTTTTAAGCAAATTACAAGGTTGTATACTTACTACTTGTATTATAATACTAATCAACTTTGTAGCTAGGTGTATTTGCTTTTGTTATTGGTTGGGTATTATACTCTATTATTAATAGTGTTAAGCTTCGTTTTCCCCACTATCTTAAAAAAAATGGCACTACTAAATGAAATAATATTTCAGTTTTTTCACTTGGTGTCCCTGAGGTTTATCAGGGGTTGCACGCCCTTGTGGTTTTTCATTTTTCCCACCATGTACAAACCCATGAGTTTTTGCATTTTCTAAGTTGTACCCAATGTTTTTAAAAATTCTTAGTAGTACCCTTGAGATAACCAATATCATTAAGTTGTGTCATTTTAGGAAATTTCATGTTACAAATTTGGTTAGTTTCCTTCAATTATACTCTTTTGAAATTTGCGAAGAATTGCAATCCGCCACGTAGAGCCGGAAATCAATTTTCAATGGTAAAAAATGTGTTTAATGAGAATCGAACTTATGACCTTTGACATGTGAGACACATTATTTACCAATTAAGTTATATGCCATTATTGCCAATATTTCCACAACAAAACTATTATAACATGTATATCATAAAAAATAATATCTCATTAAATTTAATAATTCCTTTTAATTTCTACGTTGATAAATAAAACATGTGAAAAATGTATAATAATGAATATATTTTTTTATGATAATTAAATATTCATTTTATCTCTTTGTCGATACCACAATTGATCTTTTATTTGGACCTATTAAATTTCTTTTGAAATCATGTGTTCAACAATTCAAATGTAAAATCTATATTTTATTTCTTTATCAATAAACATATTAAACTCACATTATATTCACAATTATTTGAAACTTTTATATCGCAATTATGAAATATTTCATGGTTATCTATTATAAATATCTTATAATAATACTCCTATTTGTTCACTCAACATTTCAATTTGTTACAAAATTAAATTAAATTAATATATAATTACAATATTTTATATTTTGACGAAAAAGGCAAAACAAATGAAAGAAATCTTAAAATGAAATTTTATCAAATGATTCGGGGCAATGCCCGAGAACCAAAGCTAGTTTAATTTAAAAGGGCACAACTTAGAAAATTAGGTGAGTTTAATGGTACAACTGAAAATTTCAAAAAACATTGGGTACAACTTAGAAAACGCAAAAACATATGGGTACACCTTAGAAAAACCCAAAATAATAAAAGCTAACAAACAAGATCAGTACGATAAGTCAATTCTTTAAGCTTTGAAGAAACTAAGTCTTAATGAGCTTTCGGGTACCCGAAAATAACATTTTCATTGTTGTTACCCGACTTGGTAAAAGGTAAGTTTTAACAAACCTGATACCCAACCGACGACCCGGGAAATCAAAGTTTTTAAACAAAAATACCCGAAATTTAGAACCGGGTAACCGGGTCAAGTATTTTTTGACACCCCTATTAGTGAGGGAGAGTGTTGAACTCCATGTGATTACACTAGTGAGTTGTTCCATATTGGAGAAAGAGGAGATGTTGAACTAGTTTATAGGCTTAAGAGTTACTCCTCATATTACAAATTGGTTTTAGGATTGAACCTCCTTGGACTTGTGGACTGGTCTGGCTTTTCTCCTCTTTGTTGGGTTACCCAGACTCATTTATGTTAAACATTAAATCTAACACCATTTCAGGACCTATTTAAGAATAAATAAGGAGCCATATAATTAAATAAAAGGAAAGGAATAAACATAAAATAAGAAGAATAAAATAATTACCCACGCCGAAGAACATTACAAAAGAAATTGATGGTGCAAAGACCAACAAATATATAACGGCAACAGTGAGGCCAAACGAGTAGGGGTGTTAGTCTGTACAACCCATTGTGTTAACTGAACCGTCCTTGATCGAAGGTGAAACAATCTAAACTGAAAAATGACCTACAACCTGATAATAACGTGAATTGAACAGAACATCAAGCAACACATTTGATCAATTGCTCATATTATGTAAAAATAAATTTCTACTTTGTTTTATATTAATTTAAAGCTTAATAAGTTACTATTAAAATTGACTAACTTGACATATTCTACATTAGAATCAATATGATCAGCCACCAAAGATTTCAAATATACATAGTATTAATTAAACGTTTATTTTCGAGTCAAGTGCACTAAACCCCACCTGTATTTCTTAATTCATTTATTGTGATAGACCGAGACTATATCTTCAAATTTCGAAAAGATGTTCATCATAAAGTTTTAGATTTTATTCAAAGTGACAAAAATGTTCACGAGAATCTGAAATAGCCCAACATTAACCCGAAAAGACCGCGACATCTTTTTAAGTTGACTTTACTTGATCCATATTAGATTGAACTAATGTTGATCTGACCAAGATGGTCCGAGACTGAACTGAATTGTTCCCTAACTTAGCACAAATTGTTTAAGCATACTTCCGAAATGACTTGAACTGAATTGGACTAAATTTAAGGAAATAAACGATTGGAGTTAACCTAAATTAAAATGATTAAAACTTGATTGGGTCAACCCAAACTTGCACCCCTAACCCGAATTGACACCCCTACCAATGAGAAGTATTCTGTAATCTAAAAATGGAAATGATTGTATTATTACCCTGTGATTTTATACTTGCTAAGCAATCATAGCGATTGCTTAGGAATTCCTCAAATTGGCTTAGTAAAACTAACTCACAGCAAGCTAAGCTGTTAACAAAGATTAAGTTATATAGAAGTTAAGTTCATTTCAATGAATTTAAATTTAAGTATTTTAGTAATAATGTATAATCTCAATTTTCATTTAGGACATTCTTGGCGCGGGGACAGACACATCAACTACAATGTTGGGATGGGCAATGACAGAGCTAATAAGACACCCTAAGGTAATGAAAAAATTGCAACAAGAGGTAAGAGACATTGTGAAAACCAATACAAAGTTGAGCGAGTGTCACCTACAAAACATGAAGTATCTAAAAGCAGTCATCAAGGAGACGCTTAGGCTACACCCTCCGGTACCCTTATCAGGATTTCGAGAATCGTCTCAAGATACCAAAATAGATAATCACTACATTAATGCAAGGACTCAGGTTATCGTCAATGCATGGGCAATCCAACGAGACCCTCCACTTTGGCAACACCCTGAAAACTTTTATCCTAAGCGATTCTTAAACAACTCATCGTGTGTAGATTTTAAGGGTTAATATTTTCAATTTATTCCGTTTGGATCTGGGAGAAGAGGGTGTCCTGGATTATCGTTGGCTATTGCCAATATTGAGCTTGCATTAGCAAACCTTGTTTATGAATTCAATTGGACGTTACCAAACGGGAAACAAGGAGAGACTTTAGACGTCGACGAAAGTTGGGGTGTTTCCGTTAGACGTCGATACCCTCTAATAGTCATTGCAACTCCAAATGTTTACGTAAATCATGTCATCTATCAAGCTGAGGGCACTATATATCATAGCAAATAGTCATAGCTGATTGTCTGGGTGTCATTTGTGGGAAATTATCATTTTGTCAATTATATTATTATTATTATTATTGTCATTTATATTATATCATTTATTATTGTCTTAAGTTGATTCTTAATAATTATTGTTTGATTACGGATACTAAACTTGCCATACAGTGTAATTTGCACTCTCGTTTATATCATAAGAAAAATCATAAATATATGAGATCGTGTTTGGTTTATATCCATAAATAGTTTTAAAATATTTAACTTTAATAATTTCATGCGTTTACTTGTAGAGTTGTAGTTATGAATGTCTAAAGTTGTAACATACTCCATATTGTTATTGATTGATGATTGAAAACTTTTAAATTATCGACTGGATGTTATTGAAATAAGGAGATCGAAGAACTTAGGGTTTAATAATTAAATTAAAAATAAAAATAAAACAAGGAAAAAACTAATCCATTATAATTTTATCTAGCTTTGATGTTTTTGTTGCGGGAGCAAAGACAGTATCAACAATGTTGGAATGGGCTATCACAAAATTGATAAGACATCCTACGGTTATGAGAAGGATACAATCAAACGAAGCATTGTAAGTTGTGAAAGCTAATGCTTAGAACAAGCTTTACCGAGGATGTCTTGGAAAATAAGTACCGAAAGTGAACTGAAAATAAGAGCAAAAGAAGAGGGGCTTAGGCTACACCCTCCTACCCCTTTCTTTGTTAGCGCTTCTAGAATCCTCTCAAGTGTATATGTACAGGCGTACAGCCAACGCCGCTGCATCAAACCGTTGAGCCATTGACCCAATCTGGCATAACCATTAGTGAAACACAAATTATCAGTACTAAAACACAAAGAAGATGCACTCAGATATTGCAAGCCATCCGAGAGTTCTCATCACAAGCAGACTGTTACATACACAATTTTTCTATATAGACTATCAGGAGAACTCAAATTAAGAAAGATAAGATTTACATTAACTGCATTGCACAAATTGAAAAATCAACTTTGAGTTAAAGCATAACCTATTTTACAATGAGCTAAAAAGAAGGCAAGAAATCAATAAAATCCTAATTGTTCTGTACCTGTACGGCTGTGTACCTAAAACTGCTACTCAAAAAAACCAGTGCTAGATTTACTGTACTTCCAGCATCTTTTGAGGCTGCACTCACGACAAAAACCAGAAAGAACCAAGAAAAGAAGACTAAAAACGAAGCCAGAATTAAAGAATCAAGAATGTATCAAGACTGTCAGCTATTAAAGATCAGTATCCATGCTGCTTATAGACTCTTCTCTTCTGTGTCCACTCTCTGAAGCATGAGCTTTGACTTCATCAACGTCTATCGCCACTTCATCCTGTGTTGCAGATACAGATGTCCCATGAGGCTTCCTACTATGCCGGGATTTCAAAATCCGAGACAGCACTTGGACAATATCCCTCATGGATGGTCGTTTTTTAGGGGCACGATTAACACACCTGTAAGCAAGAGTTGCAAGCTCATTCAACTCCGAAACATCAAAATTCCCATCAAGACGAGAATCAACTATTTCTTCCCACCCAGACCCTCCTTCTGTGTTCATTGCAGCCTGCATCATAAATTCCAGAAAATGTTATAGCAATGGAAAAATTATACTTAGTACTACTGTTTGTAACATAAATTTTCAAACAACTTTACAACTATTTACAGCATCATACCCATAAATGATTTGAGCATCGTATATCAGAAAAACATGCATCTTTGAACAACGGGAACTATTATGTTCAAGTGAACAATTCATTATGGTTAGCATATCGATAACATCTAATTAGCGATCCTTACATCGCCTCAAGACCATCAATTTAAAGACCCAACCCAAATACTTTTGGATAACTTGACGATATACTGAAAAGCAATCATTTCATAAGTAAAACCCAATTTCTTTTGGGTTAAACATCACCACCATAGGATTACCAATGAATGATTCCAGAAAACTGATAGGGATGGAGGAAACTAATGTATAGTATAGGTGCACCAGGGGATGAAGAGGCACTCGGTACATAAGTGATAACTATCAAGGTGGATTCATTTGTTGAAAGCAGAAGGTATATGAACTATGTAGTAACTCTTACTATCTTCTTAATTTGGAAGCATGATTTTTGACTGATGTGTATCTGTGCACATGTCAAGATACAAGTAAAAATGACATGTTTTCCTGATTTGACAACCCCTTTCAGAAAAAGGGAGAGAAGGGGAGGTGGTGGGGGTGTTCAACTGTTCAAGTACGGAAAAGGTAAACACTAAGAGCATGCTCGAAATAGTGTTTTTTAAGTGTTGGAAATGTAACCAAGTAAATCATGTCGTTGCCTATTGTTTGTTATGATTGGTAGCGTAACACGCTCCATTTGCTCAGGGTAACCGTTGCCCTCAAGTCCTTAAGTTGTTCAGGTTACCCTTCTGAATTCCATAATAACAAACTCCTTACCCTAGCTACTTGTTTCCATTTCATTTCCTTGGATATACGCCTATACGGTATACCAAATAATTAATAATGGTTACACTTAGTAATGAATCAAATATCAGACCAAGGGTAGTTTAGGAATTCTATAATAAATTAAAAGATTGTAGAATAGTTAAGAATGTTAGATAGGAAATTGCTTATATGTTAGTACCAAGGAGAGTAAGGAGGGATATGTGAATTTGGATTGAAAACTTTTGAGTGTTGCGAGCTA
This sequence comes from Suaeda aralocaspica, assembly GCA_016808085.1. Classification (NCBI taxonomy): domain Eukaryota; kingdom Viridiplantae; phylum Streptophyta; class Magnoliopsida; order Caryophyllales; family Amaranthaceae; genus Suaeda; species Suaeda aralocaspica. Next base: position 4,054,784 of record PYUH01000238.1, on the reverse strand, counting down.
AACTCACTAATAGAGAGTTGTAGGCTAAACCTACTTTAGAGAGTCATGGCCTTAAGCCATTTATCTTTGTAGTCTTTCATTCAAATTAATCAATCTTTAATCTCACTTTTTTAGCATTATTAGTTCTACATTTCTGTTGGTGGTAACAGGCATTAACTCGGTCATTGGAAAATATGAAAAATAGGCATCAACTCAGTCAATTCTAGTTTCCCAAGCACATGGTTTATAATGAGAGGTCACAATAGGGGTGGCCACGGGCGAATCGGGTTGGGTTGGGCTGGGTTAGGAGGCAGGCTGGGTTGGAAAATTATGACCCGTGTTCAACCCATTAGTTTGGCGAATTGGGCAGGGTTGAGTTTTTCTCAACCCACACACAAACCATGTGGGTTGAGGTGGGTTGAGGAGTGGGTTTGGTTGGGCTGGGTTGGGGGGGTTGGGTTTGGTGGGTTAGGGCATGGGTCAATGGGCTGGGTTGGCGGGTTGGGTTGGGTTATGGGTCGATTGGTTGAACTGGATTGGACTAGGTTTTATGGGTTGTTAGATTAGTGTAACTTTGTTAAATTGCAAATTTGTAAGTAATGAAATTAATCAATATATGAAATTAAAAAATGACATAACATTAAAAATAACCACGTATTGATATAATTTTTTTTTCTTGATCTTAAGTATTGTTATAATTAATGAGCTTAATCTATGAAAATATTATTTTATTAACTTTAATGTAAAATTTGTGCATCTTAATTCTTAAAATACAAAATTAATTGATCAAATAAATAAAATTTGAAATAAATTCATAACTTTGGAAGTTACAACACAATATTAAATAAAGGAAGAAAAATTACATAAATATTATTTGTACATATTTTACATAACTTACATTAAAAAAATAATAATAAAACTATAAAACAGAAAAAAGGGGGTGGGGGAGGGGGGCTAGTTCATGGGTTGGGTTGGGATGGCAAATTGAACTAGTTGGGTTATGGGTTGGGCTGGCGAATTGAACTAGGTAGGGTTATGGGTTGGGCTGGGTTATGTGGCGAATTAGGGTGGGCTTGATTGGCGAATTGGGCTGGGTTAAACGAATGGGCTGGGTTAGAAAAACGAGACCCATGACCCACACCCTTAGTTGGCGGGCTGGTCTGGGTTGGGTCGTGGGTCAAGCTGGCCTAACCCATGTGGGTCATTTGGCAGGCTGGGTTGGCCATCCCTAGGTCACACCATCCCATTTTTTTAAAAAGCAATTGTTATTTACTTCCATTACTCCTTAATTGATATGAGTCAGAAAATAAATAGGTTTTAAGACACAAAAAAGATTTAATGAATTTCGCTTTAATAACATTGTGTGTGTGGTTTTGTCAGTACAATTCCATTTGTATAGAATTTAACTAATATTTGGTGGCCATGTTTAATTGGGAACAATAATCTCAGTATATATCATTTGTTTGACTTTCAATTGAAAGCACTAGACATCGATCCAAGCTCCATCACAACATGGTGCCACATGCCAGGTTCTTGACAGGGAATATTGCGATAGGGTGGCAGACACAATTGCAGCATTGAAAAAACAGCTGGTGACACAATAAAGATACTGGAAAAAAAAAATTAACTTACCAGCTCCACATATTCCATCAGACCTTGAAGAGGATTCCTTGCCGCAATGAGCTCAAAAAGCAAGACCCCATAACTATAGACATCACTTTTTTTTGTAAAGGTTCTTGTAGATATATACTCGGGATCTAGATAGCCAAAAGTCCCTTTTAAATTGCACGCCTGACCATCAACTACCTCTTCCCTTGAAAGCCCAAAATCAGCCACCTGGATGCAGTAAGAAGTATTTTGTGATCAAGTATATATCAGACTAATTTTAAAGGCAAAGAAGTCATTGTCACATGGGTACAACTTATAACAACTTACGTACTCTAGCTTTCATAGATTGATCCAACAAAATGTTGGAAGATTTGATGTCACGATGTATTACAGGAGGAACAGCCTGAGATCAGATTGTAAATATCAATCAAACGTGTTAGCTTTCATCATATTAACCCTACTCGATAAAAATAATGTAGTTTACCCCATCATGAAGATACTCCAAGCCTCTAGCCACATCCAATGTTATATGAACTCTTCGTTCCCAGCTCAATGGTTCCATCTTCTCATCTAGAGTAAACAAATAGGAAAAAAAATAAATGGGTTAACTGATGACACCTAAAGAAGAAAAGTTGGGGCTAATCTGCTCAGTATGCCAAACAGCTCACAAAGTGCTCCAAAACCTATGAACCGTAATCCTCACAATCATGAATTAAAAGTTTATCCCTTTACAATAAATAGGTTCACAAATATCAAGTAAAAGTAACAGTATCAGCCAAGTGAAAATTTACTAACTACAATCTGCCAAGCAAAACTTCACAACACTAATTATTCCTTAGCCTTCAGGAATAGTAAGAATATCTTCTGGTGATTCAATAATTAAAAGGGAAAACATAAGTTATAAATAGTTTCCATATTTTTCACTCAGTTAGGCAAAAGGGATCAAGCATCATGGGCAACAAAGGAAAATGTGACACCAGAAACATCTCAGCACTTTAAATGTGGGACTAGATAAATTACAGCACTTTAGTTGCAAAGTATACAATTTGCAAAGTGAAGAAGTCAATTTACCAAAACCATGAAACGCAACCATGCTAAGTCAAAAATAATAAGATCCACAATTAGCATTAATGGAATCTACACAATCTTAGTAAAATGCTACGATACAGCACGCCTAAAATTGAATTAAACATTTAGCCTGCAAAAGTCTGTAAATCAAATTCTGAAGTTCTATAATGCAACATCTACCCACCACTTACCCGTTTAGGAAGCCATAAAAGAAATGCTCTAGAAGCCCATAAGACAAAAGAAAGGGAATAAAATGTTAATTACAAAGAGCACAATTGGTTTTGCTGATGGTACATGTCTATTATGGAAGGGTATTAACTATTAAGTCAGTGAAACAATTTCAATTTTATGTAACATGAACTTCCTATCAAACCACTTTACATATGACAAACTTGTTCCTTGCAACTATGAACTATCTCTGTTTGGGATCATGCAAGCCTAGATATGAGGAATCAGCACATAACATGATAACAGATTCCTGTGTAAGAAAGGTTCACAAAATTGTGTTTGACTTAGAGTTTAGTCATCTGACAGTCTGACGCCCATGTAAAGTAAAAAATACATTCTCCAGTCAATCTGCATTGAACATCTATAATCAGAAGTTCACAACTGCTCAATATAACTTTACATTAGAAGCACTAAAAATGAGTTGATCTGAAAGAAAAGTCGGTGAAAATTTTATCAGTTTAATTTCAACTATGCTACAATAACCTTCAGATAGGTATTTGTTTTGTTGGAACTCAGCTCATAATAATGTTGATGACAAGGCACATTAACTTACTGTACAAATGGGAAGCTAGACTGCCATTGCTCATGTACACGTATATAAGCATATTTTTTCCCTTCTCGGTACAATATCCAATCAAATTCAAGAGATTCCTGTGATGCAACCTCCCTAGTAGCTTAACCTGAGAAAAAGAGTGAGCAAGATAAGAATAAGGTCAAGTAAAGAAGCTATCAGCTCAATAACCAAGGCATAAAAGAGAAAGCAAATTGTGTATAGAGGCAATAGGGCAGTGAAAAGATAAGTGTTGTTACCTCTGTTTCAAATTCTCTCTCCCCTTGCTTTGAGTCAGTTGCCAGAACCTTCACAGCAACTAATTCACCAGTCGACATCTGAGCTTTATAAACAGGACCAAATGCTCCTTGGCCGATCAATGTAGTGAAATTCTGAGTGGCTTTCTGCAAATCCCTGTAAACAAAATAGACAGCTTTTAGTCATCCAACCATGAGCAATCATAGATCTGTACATACTGGAAGGAAAAAACAAACACATGCAACTTTCATTGTGATAACAAATCCATAATGAATCACTCTCCAACAATGTATAATCCTAGAAATATATAGCATAAAAGAGAGGGGAGAAAGGTAATGATATTTCTATAAACACAGGAAGCATCATTTTAGCATGTAATTTAGTCAAACAATAATATATGTAGTACAATAGAATCTAAGCAAAGCAATGATAACAGCCAAACACAGGCATGCTATCCTGCTTCAACATTTCATTTCCTCCAACATTCCTGTGTCAGTCACTTCTTGTTCTGACAAGGGCAAGTGGAATCCTTATGCAACACTTTAATTGTCATCTTGACACTCAAATTACCTAGAACTACATATTTGTGAAGAAAAATAGTGCAACAATAGGCAAACAGAACAAAACTAAGCGACTTATGGTAAGAAATTTGTCGTAGATCCGAGCTTCAACAAAAACAAGCAACCAAATCAGCCTAAAAAGTATTTTTTGACACTTATTACATGAAAATCACATGCAAATGTCCTTTAGTTTGGGAAATATTTTTTACAAATGATGCCGTACTCTGAAGGCCTTAAACAATCTTGTCAAAATTAGGAAATATAGGACAGTGTCTCTGAGCCTAAATTTAAGCATTTTTAGGTGTCCGACACTTGGAAAATACTCGTATCCACGTATGATTCAATAGAGCTAACAACATCAGATTACATAGTTTTAACATCAATAAAGTAATGCAACAATTATAGAAAACATATCAATCTATAAAAAACGCTCAAAGGCAAATAATCTCATCAACAAAACATTTTGCCTCAACACTCCACAAATTCGGCTACAGACATGTGATCATGAACAGATAGTTCCCAAAACTCGTATTTCTAATTTTTTTAACTGCTTGACATAGACAATAAAATAGAATGTGACAAGTTCCCAGACATCAAACCTGTAAGAGAACTCGAGTATGCCAGATGCAGAAACAACATTACTCTTCTTAAAGCCATCAAACCACAAGGACATTCCACTGTTACTCTTCTTATATTGTCTTGGTGAATCCGCACCAAGTGTAGAATCCGATAACTGTGTACAAGCATCTAAACCATTTGCACGAATAGGAATTGTTGCTGATCTCCTTGAACTACTATTATCAATCTGTGCACGTTTTCTTTGATATCTAACACAATACAGCGCGAGAATTGCTAACAACACACCAATCACAACCCCAATCGAGATACCAAGAATCAACGACTGATCACTCATCTCCTCCAATATGATGTGCTACCTCATTCTAATGCATATCGAATCCATCGAATCAAACTACAACATTTAACTTACAATTAGATATCACAAATTCACAATATAATGCTACAAAGCCTACAAAATCATGCCACAATTCCTGCAACTTTAGTCATTACCATTAACAAACACAACAAAAAAAAAGTCTAAAACCCAAAATAATGATCATAATTAAAAATAAAATATCATTATATCCAACAAATCAAACATTCAATTATAAACCCAAAATTTTGGTGATACCCATTTGAGAAAACAGTCAAACAATCAGAATTCAAAACGTGTAACCACCATCATTGACTAAAATTTTATTCTTAATACTATTAACAAGTGATTTTAATAAACCATGAAAATTAAAATTAAAGGTGAACTGAATTTTTCTTCAATTAATTTTTATTTTTAACAATGTATCACTCAAAAATATGAATTCTTGCTCTCTGATTCATATTCAGCACATGGAAAACTTTTTTAAAGGTTTTTTTTCCTTCTTTTTGAAGAAATTTTCATCTAGCAAAAAGTATCAGCTTTAATTTTCTCATTTTTAAACAAATTTCATAAATTTAAGAAATACCCACAAAAATTAAATGCTCAAGTATCAATTATCACACACAAAAAATAAAATTAAGCACTGAAATAACAAATAAAATAAAGGCCACAGAAAATTAGCGTCAGCAAAAAAACAAACGAAAAAATACAACAACAAAAATCAGTAATTTTGCTATTTTCCAACTAATCCCAGATTAAAAAATTTGCTGACAAAAAAACCCAAAAATATTAAGAGAAAATTCATAACATTTCAGATCATAATTCATACCGTAAAATGCATAAGAAAACCAAAAAAAAAAAAAAAAATTAATTAATGAAATAATGAAATAATTACCTGTTGAAAATTAAGAAGGGTATATAGCAGTTATTTGGGTTGAAGAACAAAGAAGAAGAAAATCAATGTTGCTGCAAAAACAAAAAAAAAAAAAAAAAAAAAAAAAAAAAATAAAGTAAAATATTTTTAA
>PYUH01000238.1:4007798-4046861 GCA_016808085.1 Suaeda aralocaspica | reverse complement strand
TTGTTTTTTGCCGCCACATTGATTTTCGCTGCGTTGGGGTTCGGCAACCCAAATAACGGCGAGAGCCCTTCTGAAGGTGCACAGGGAAGGATGGCATGAGGGCAGAAGTACTTTGTGTTTTTTGGGGGGGGTTTCGGATGCATTGTCGGGGAGGAATGAGGAGCTGCACAAAAAAAAAAAAAAAAAAAAAGAAGGAATTACAGTAGAATATTTTTGAAAATGTTTAGAAAGAGAAAGAAGAGAGAGAAAGAGAGATTCTAGGAGTCATGAAAAAGAAAAGAAGACAAAAAGAAGAAGAAAAATAAAGATATACACTTGAAGACTGCGCTAATAAATTGCTCAAAGGAAAAAAAAATTTGTTTTTTGTTTTTGGCTCTCTATAATTTTGAAGTTTTGGACACTAATATTTTTACCCTAATAATTCTTTCTCAAAATGGGAAGTTTCTATTTCAATTAATAAAGGATTAATGGGGATGATTTTGTACTGTATTTGCGACTTATATTGTTATTTCTATACGGCTATACTGACGTATTTTTTTTATAATAGAGTATTGAAAATTATGTTCTTAACTAAATGTTAAAATCAATTTTTGAAGTGTTGAAATCATTTTTCATTTGTCGGATAGGTGTGGTCTTACTAGAAAAGTATTGATTTTTTGAAGTTTTGTACGTAGTATTTTTTTTTAGTTCAAAGTAATTATAACGGTTTTGCTTATTTATTATTATGTATGTTTTGCTTAGATTTGATTTGTGAATATTTTATGTACAAGGTACTTCCTAGCTATTATGGTTTATAATTAATGTGGTCGATTTGTTTTTTCTTAGAACAATCAATCTATTGGATGCACATATTACACGGAAATAATTAGTTCAAGTCACATAAAGGAAAACATTGTACTGCAAATGATTGAGAAAATCAAATGTGATCAATCATTTCTCTTTTAAGACTCGATCAACACATTTGGATTATTGCATACATAATATATCATTTTTTGCATTAATCGTAACTCTATTTTGACCCGAACACATTTATACATTTTTTTGGTTAGAAATGTCAAACAATATTTTGTTAAACGTATCTGAACTACTCCATATCTATTGGTCCAAGTTTCATTTATTTGAATTTAGTTTTACTCAAAATAAAATTTGTTAAATTCAATAAAGGTAGCGAAAACACAAACAATAAAAATGTCTTAAAAGGTCTAATTCTACGTAAAAAGGGCCTCGAGCAATGATCAAATAATTTATTAACTTTATTAACATGGCGTATGGCTAGTTGCCTACAATATGTTTGCTTGGATAAAAATTTAGATTAATATTCTCTACACCGTAGCTAGTTAGCCATTTTTGTTTTTTTGGCTGTGGATTTTGACTTTTAGGGCTTATATAAGTATTATTTTAATTTGCTTTTTGAATAGATATGACTAGTAATATAATTATATATATCAAAGTTTTTATTAGTTTATACATGAAAAAACAAAAGTGTGTTTTTAAATTCATTTGATCATGTTGTATGTAGATTTGCCGGGCTGTAAGGCAACAGCTCGTTATGTACAACATGTTCTTATTAGAATCATAAGCAATAAAATTAATTAGATCTCATTTATAACAACACGTAACACGTCTTGGTGATTATTATTATGCATTTATGCAAGTGTTCTTTGTCTAAGTGGGGTACGGTGCATTATTTTTAACCACATTGTAGAAATTTTTGAATTAATAGGTCTAGAGTAATATATATATATATATAAAGAGATAATACGGATTTACGGAATGAAATATAGAACAAATTTTATTTGAAAATAATCTTATTAGTTTAATCATGATCAATAATTACTACTATAAGACTAATTAGTAGCGCTTAACTCTTGGATAAACTTGTCTTATGAAGGAAGTTTTTAAATGCGTTGTCAACAAGAAGAAAAGTAATCCGTAATATATAACATTTATTCAAATTAGTTTAAGTTACCAAATCAAGCCCACAAGTAATTACCAAATTCCCCTACAATGAACTCAACTGGATAAGAGTTACACCATAGTTGAGGATAACTTGGAGGTTGAAATTGAAGTAGTGGTGTCACAATTTGACGATTTGTCAAATTAAACTACCACTCAACACTCAAAAATATGAGTTTGAAGTTTCTTTGGAAATCAATAATTGTGACCAATTTTCATGTTCTCTAATTAACTTATCTTTGATTTTGATCATGGTAAATTTAATCTTAAATCATGCATATTATATGTTGTTCTTTTGATTTTCCTTTTTGTTCATGTCAATTAATATAGGTTTACTCTACAGTAAATATTTAAGTTTTTTATTTGCAATACAAGTTGACTCTTGAAAATATTTCACGGGCATTTAAATATCAGTCAAGTCGGTTAATAAGTCATATTTTTCACTATTGTAATTCAAACCAAAGTTATTAAAATAATATGATAGATGTACATACAATAAAGAATTAAAGATAGATGGAGGAATAAGACATTTGATGTATATACTATAATTAAAGGTTATCCAAACAACAGAAAATGATTTTCGGGGTTAGGAAAGGATAGAGGAATGTTTGGGGAGTTTAATTTGAATTTTGAAGTCAGAAGAAGTAGATACGTGCAATGTGGAGGAAGTAAGCATTATATTTAAAGAGAATAAAATGGTTGTTGATGTTTGGCGCCATGGAAGTTATCAGGTAAGAAAAGAGGCCACTCATAGGTAAGAGAGCAATTCAACTGTCAACCAATAACACACCTAATATCTCACTTGGACCCAACCTTCCTTGTCTCTACAGGAATTTCTTGACTACGACATGCCCTTCCCCACACTATATTTTATTAATGGAGCATAAAGTTTACCATAAAAGAATGAGAAATAATTTAGTTGGTTTAAACTTCTTTTTCGATTTCAGGAGATTATATTTAAAATCGATTCATTGTGTTGCCCATGTGTGTGGCTCCATATATATATATATATATATATGAAGTTGGGCGATGTTCAGCTAGTCACTCATATCACCTATGGAGTATTAGTTATTAACATGTTAAGGTTAATACATATGATAAGGTTTATGCCGAAAGATTGTTCAAATTTAAGTTTTGAAAGTAGATTTTGTTCTAACTTAGGCCATGTTCTTCTCGTCTTATTTTTGCTTATCTGAACTTATTTTTGCTGAACTGAACTTATTTTTGCTGAATTTTTTTTTACTAATTAAAAATTATAGGGTAATTATACACTACAATTGAATTTTATTTAGGTGAAAATAATTGATTTATTATAATCTCTAAATTATATATAATATGACTTTTTCCCTCAAATTTCAAGAATCTTATGGACAAAGGAATGTACAATATTTTATCATCTTCTTTTTAGTATCATATAGTTTCCATGTATTATAATATTATCATATATCTATATTAACATATATTTATTTTCATATAAAATAATATATTTCCAATTTTCCATAATCAAAAATATAAAATCATATGTAAATATTTTTTTTACATATTATTTCCATACAATACATATTCTCTTCGAAAATGCTACCTAAATATTTTTAAAATTATATTCTACTGTTTTTATAACATAATTTCTCATTTAAAAAGATGTGCACATATAAATATCCATGTACAAATTAATTTGCATAATACATATAGATTTTTTTTTTTAACTGAACTTATTTTTGCTGAACTGAACTTATTTTTGATGAACTGAACTTATTTTTGCTGAACTGAATTTATTTTTGCTGATCTGAACTTATTTTTTAAGTTTGTTGAACTGAACTTATTTTTGCTAAACTAAACTTATTTTTGCTGAAAATAAGTAAAAATAAAACGAAGAGAACAGGGCCTTATTTTGTTGATGGTCATCCACATTCCACAAATAACACATGCAAGTGTCTCACATTAATGAAAAGAGTGAGAGTTAATCGCTTTATCGTAGTCGTTTCTCCCCTTATTGTTGAAAATAAATCGTAGATAAAATGTATCGATATTTATGTTTAAATCAATTGAAATGACCATTTTGCTTTGGTGAAACAATTTTATCTTGTTCTTTATGGAGTTGTCCACTTTGTTTTAATTAACCGTTTGTGTTGCATACATAGAGGGTCCAATTATAATGATGAGAATAAAGTTGATGTGTTTAATACAATGTTGTTGATGATGTGCCAAAACATTATGATTTAAGCAAGTTTAAAATGTTTTTTATTTATTTATTTTTTTAATTTTTTTTATGAGAAAGCGATTTTACTTTGTTTAATTTAATAAATACATCCTGTATACTTCATACAATATATATTGCCATTTGGCCGATTTTCTTTTCATTTTTATTGACAATCTTCTAATCTTTCGAAATTTGGGGTTAAGTTGCATTGTCGTAAACTTGAGGTTTCAACCTAGAAGCTATTGACCTTTTCTAATATTGAATGAGAAGAGAAAGAAGAGAGATAGACTAACAAAACGTAAAATTATTTCACCAATGCAAGTCACGAACAGTTGAATGACAAAACATCGAAGAATTCTAATTGAATTTATATTTTTGAAAGGTGATTTCTAGTAACTTTTCGCTAAAATTAAACTTGATCAAGCATGATGTTAAAGCATTATAAACTCTTGAGTGAGAACTCAACACATGAATGCATGAGATGTTATAATTGGTGCGCATGATATAGAAAATCCAATACAAGAGTTATGGAAGAAGGATTGCTTTGAATCCAATCATGTGTTTATCACGTGGAGACCATGTTCGAATTAGGAAGGAAGGTTGTAAAATTGCAATAGTACGTATTCAGATTGCATGTGAAGGGTCAATATGTAGATTAGATTATGCCCACACCATTGTGCATTTGTATTTTGTACACAAGGACTATTTTACATGTTAGTTAAAGTCAAACATTTTTTTTTATTTAATAGATCATCCATTTTTTTTTTCTTAATCATTGTTGAATCTACTTATTTTGTTATTTCCTTATGATCTTCTTTATAGACTTTTGACTTATAGCACCTCCTCCGTATTTTTTTTAGTTGTTATATTAGAGGTTTTGACATTATTTATATTATAATCTTGACTCACTTTATCGTTTAATGTGTAAAAAAAAATTTTGTCATACACGGATATTATTTGATTCCTCTCAATGTATATTTTCTAAAAATATAGCTTTTAGTTTTTTATCGTTTAATTTTGTAAGTTGCGTGACATATAACCCAAAAACATGGGACAAATTAAAATTGATACTAAGAATGACTGAACAAGTAATGGTTTTGGAGCTTGTGCTATACATTTACACACAATTTTTTGTTTTTGGGTATTTAGAGAGCCACAAGGGTGATGATAAGAATTAATCCTATAATCACTTAAAATTAAAAGAAAAAGCTCTAACCAACTGAGTTATCATTCACCCTCTTCACATTCGGGTTTGTAATACTACCTCGTCCAGTTGGCCTCTATATATTGATAAATTCTTTTTGAACAAATTAAAAAATCAGCCTCAGTCAAAAATGAAAGTGTAAAGTCCCAAATTTAGGCATGATGCAAAACCCAAAGCAATAACCCATGTATATGCAGCCCATATGCGATGTGCCCAACAATCTAAAGGAATTAAGGAAACAATAAATACTAGTCCAATTATGAGAGACTAAACAAACATTTTTATCATTTATAGAAAAGACACGAGGAACATGTCATTCTACTAAACCTCCTGTCCTCCTATCATGAATCCATGTTCTGATGGATCCGCCCCATTTACAGGGGTTTAGGTCTTTTTTTTTAACCCATTGGGTTGGATCTAGGTCCAAAAGAAAATTAGTGGATTTGGATTCTAATACATAAGGCTCAGACCCACCACATGGGAATCATTGGCCGTACAATGCAAAATTTATAAGCGTAAAAATTATTCATCAATAAAATAATGTTTGCTAGAGTGAGAAGTAACTCAAGTGTAAAGGAAAAAAAAATGGCTTACAAATGTAAAAATTAATTGGCAATATCATAAATTAAATACTTATTTTAGCTCTCAAAATAAAAAAAAAAAATCATTTTTAGCAACTTTTTTATGGCAGTTTGATATAAAATAAGAAAACAAAAATATACTTCGTATAAAGTTTACTAACTTGTGCAAAGCTCTCTTGGATACAGGACATGTTTGGCGGTTAGAGGAATGATTATTGTATACATCCGGTGTATAATAAAATTATTGTGCAATGACCAACTAAAACAGTTTTTTTAGTAACTAAATTTAAATTTTTGGTAGCTAAAAAATCATAGAAATTGTTATAGAAAATTAAGTTTTAGAGGAGAGTATTAAGAAATAATATATTCGTATTCATATCAATAAATCATAAGGGAGTACATATACATATATAAACATGGGAAACTATTAGGTTTCCTAAGAGAATATTAAACCTAGTATCTGGAATATTCTAGAATAATCATAGGGATATAATTGGCATCTACTAAATACATATATTATATAACACTCCCCCGTGGATGACCATTATCGAATAGCATGCCTCGCTAAAATCTTACTAAGAAAAACCATGTGGAAACAAAAACCTAGTGAAGGAAAAAGAGTACATCACTTTTGTAATACGCTTTAAGATGTTACCTCATTAAAAAAAACCTTACTTGGAAAACTCAATATGGGACAAAACCATGGTTGAGGGAAAAAGAGTGCAACGCGTATTTTCTTCCTCTGATAAATGCATAACTTGAGATCTTTCAGAATAATTAATCCAACGTCTTTGGTAAATGCATAACTTGAGATCTTTCAGAATAATGGATCCAACGTCTTTGGTAGTAGCTTCGCACTTAAAGTAGAGTAACATTCAACTCCTTGGTAATTGATCCTTCTTGATTGGACTTCAATCTTCAACATGAGATATATTCATTTCTGCATACTCTTTAAAATAATACATATGTTGTGTTTATCATTACTTCATGTATGTCAAGTTGCCATAAATATCAAACTTATGCATTCTTAGCTTCTAGAAGTTATATAAAGTAGTCATTGATAATTACATATTGATCATATAATTGATCATAATTTATGGCAACTTGTGATATTATCAACATCATTGTCTAATATTATGTAAACTAGTAATTTCATTTAAGTAATACTTTGTTTATGGTTCTTCTGGACCATAAAAGGATTATCCTTATAATATCAAAGTTCTTCAATGAACATAAGATTCTGATTATCTTTCACATACTCAAACTTTAAGTTGAGTCTTGACAATCTAGTCATCAATACTTTATGGGAGTTTTGTATTTTAAATTAAGAATCTGAATGACTTGATATTTGAATATGTCATATATAAATTTTTCGGCAACTTTTATACATGATTCATAGTATGTTGTTAAAACTCCTTCATATTATCACAAATATATCCTCATTGGAGTATAATTTTTGTCATGTAAGTCTTCATACTATTCTAAACACAACTTACTACATTATGTACCAAATTTCACGTACATCACAATTATTGTATAAAATTAATTAGTGCATGTAAATGATGAGATGTAAAATGTATACTAATAAGATATTGAACATAAAACATGTATATGATGAGTGACGTATCTAACTGTTATCTACACATGCAATGAATAATGCATTTATCTACGCTTACACATGCACATTATTGTAAGACTAAAAAAAATGCAAGACATTTTACTATGTGGATTTCAAAATCCATTATTGGACTTATGGTCCTTGATGATCATCATTATTCACCTTTAGTTGGACTTCAAGTCCATGATAAGCTGTGATCATTGTTAATATGTCGACATAAAAGCGGACGCTTTATTTCAGATCCCTATTCTCAAATCCACTACTTTTGCATATGCATATAATCTATCGTTTCCATCATATATATACAGGTATCATATTTTTCAAGATGTAGTTTGCATGCTATTTACATGATATCTGAATGCATTTCCCATTGGTACCATTAGTCGATTATAACATCTAAGTTCTTATATCATAGGCCATATGTTATAATTCAGATATCTATACCACTTACGGGGCAAACATTATGGTATTAATATACCATTACACTTTCAATAGTGTCAACTGTACTTTCTTGCCATACATTACATATTTATTTTGGAACCGATCCCAACCTACACTTCAGGTGTAGTGATACAAGTATTATTGACAAAATTTATCTCAATGTATACACATAATATGACAAAAGTATATATTTAACGCTATGTAACATGAGACATAACTGAATACAAATCAAACCATAGATGTGCAACATATCTTGATAATATATAGACAAAAGTTGGCAATAATAATATCTTAAATAGTCATTATGGGATCGTCACTTTATAATTTAGTAATTTTGCCAACTTATCCCAATTCTTCTCCCCTTAAGTTGGTAAAATTTTCAAATATAAGGGCATCACATTCTTAATCAACTTATATATAATTTCACGTGCAAAAATATTTTATCCAATAGAAGATATTTTTAACGAATATTATCGCTTAAAAGAGATTTATTCAACAAACTATTTGTCTCTTCTGGAGACAATCAATGAAAACCATCTCTTCTCTAACTTATGATGTACATCGCACATGTGTTTATAAATTCATCATAAATTGTTCTCTTCTAGAGTAATAACAATGGGGTGACAGTTATTGTGCAGTTGTCGGTATATTCTTGTGTGCTGACATTCAACAGCCCCTATAAAAATGATTGTTATTTAAACATAATCATGACTTAGCTTATATGCACGTAACTCCACCCAATGGTGATCTTCTGGATTGCCAATAACTTTGATAATAAGTTTTTACTTACTCAAAGTGTTAACATATACAAGGTGATTTGGTAATCCTTTAGTCACATAATATGGAACAACATATAAGCTATTTTAGTGAACTTCTGATCACCCATTACATATCTATATGCAAAGTTGTTCAAAAAAACTTTATATTTTTCTTGAAATTTTCTTAAAAATAATCACAATCCAAATATAGCTCAATGTTCGTTAATTATGTCTTGCCATTCAAAACATTTCACATATTTAACATGATAGAGTGTCAGCACATTATTTCATATCAAATTGAAACTTCAGGTTTTCATTACGGGTGATTATACATTAAACCCGGATAGCCTAATTGAATTATCACATCCAATCACTTTCTACATTCTGGTCAGTTTTCAAACAATAGTGATCAATTTATTGTACCTACTCCATACATGGCCATGATACTTAATATGATGTGATATATGAACACTAGCAAGTGTTTCTTTTTATACTTGGAAAGACTAATACTTTATGCAACAATCATTCATATTCTACTGGAGCATTGATTATTATCATGATACATGCTAATCGTGTTGGACATTTTATACTCTTCTGGAGTATTTTATATAATCTTGGTACATATCAATTTTACTATACATAATCTCTTTAGGAGATCCATCAAATGTATCACTTTCTTGAATTTATTGTCATTATCAATAACTGTTGCTCTGGTCCTTTGTTAAATATTCTTGTCTCTAGAATCTACTAATCTAACAAGCTTCAGATGTGCTCTAGGTTCATTAACAAACGATTTTCGTTGTCCTTCTAAGACATCAATTCTAATAGGAGCATTTAAAATTGACATATGATCAATAACATTTATTCATATCCACCTTCAGGATGATATCATTCTAAACTTTTAATTATATCATGTGGACACCTCTAATAAATAATTCATTGACATATAAACCAATGTGTGAACCGAACTGACCATCTATCTCCTTCTAATCCTTGCATATGGGGGGTGTTTAAAATTAATCCAACAACGAACATTTAATCTCATATACCTTTTAAGTCATGAATTCTTTTGGCAATTTCATGTATCAAGCATAGTAAAATCATTCTTATCCATCATACAATTTCTCGGTCACTTCTGGGAAATGAGTAAATTTATTTATTTATGCATCACGAATTACTCACCAATGCATAATCATTATATATAATATCCACCCAAATATTCATATTACATTTTGCACATAGGAAAATATATATTCTATCGATGGTGGATTTTCTAAACATATTATAAAAACTATAAAATTTCTAAGTCATGAAATTATCTTCATATATTATACTTGAGGGTTTTTTTTTACCCTTCATAAATTTAAGGAACTTCAGGTCCATATGTATTAATACTTAGCTTTTATAAATCGAACGAACTCCAAGTTCATATGTAGAGGTATTTCAAATCATACCCAGTTCATGCTTTCCTATAATGCTATATATAATTAATTAAATAATTAGATTCTATCACTTGAAACATTTTAACTTGTCTAATATAAAATTATGAGTGAAGCACAAATATAATTAAATTCAATAATTACATTCAGACAATTATAAATGAAATAATAACATATAGTAGTCAAATTGTAAAATAATTAAGAACAATTATTAGGTGATAACGCACAAATGTCAATATTAATTTATAGAGAACCTGTGTACGATTCAAGTTTAAATAGATTAATTACGAGCCAAAATATTAGGTATAACAATTAAACTAACAAAAAAAAATTATCAGAAAGAGAAAACCTTATCCTTCTATTTTCACATATTCTGAAAATGTATTCATGTCTCAGGACTCAAGAATATAATAATAATACATTAGCTAATAAAAACCAAAAGTAAGTAGGTAGGTACCCGAATTTCGTCATCGTGAAGTCAATACTTTAATTTTAGGCCTTCAAATTTTATAAAATAAAAGAAAATGGAAACAAGGCCATAATTGTGATTGTGGTAAAAAAATATATATATATATATATTATTATGGTTGGAATGCACTTATGTATAAGTACACTACTTAGAGTATTGTACTATTGTGGGATAAAAATATTTACAGAATCAATTAAACGCGAAACTAGCAAGCCAACCATAGCCGAATTATGTGGCATATATTAGCTTTATACTAATGTAAGCAAATCCTCATAGATAAGATAAGCCAAAAGTGAGGCAACACAAATTTTTCAGGTCTAATTACGGAGTTTAAAGAGAACACTAAAGGATTTTATTATTATTATTATTATTATTATTATTATTATTAGGATTTATTTCCACTCGTCACATATTTAAGTAATCAACAAAACAATACACTCATACTCATATACTTTGTCGCAAATATGTCCACGAAATAGTATAGAAATACAGATGATATTTGTGATATATATACATTAGAAAAAAAAATTATATCTCAAATATAAATTCCAAAATAAATAGAACATAATAATGTTCTAAACACAACAAGCACATGAGATTAATTAGATCATAAGATGACAAAACATAGAACTAGATCAATCATGACATGATGTCATAACAAAGAGGTAACTAATGACTAATAAGAAGATATTTCCTTATGGGATTAACAATGGAGAATTTTAATATATTGCATAGGTAATTTACTCTATTATTGTCACTTTGTTGTGTATGTACTATCGTAGCCAACTGACTAATGACTATATCCATTCATGTGTATGCAACACTAGATTAATTCCCGCATGATGTACGGTTTTATTCATTCAATTTAATTGTAAATTTTTTTATAGTAAAGATTTATTTAGAAGAAAATAATTGTAAAACGTGGAAATAAATTTATTTTTTATTTATGATAGATAAGTAAGAGATATGGAGGAGTTATGTTAAAAAAATTAATTAAATTTTTTTAGCAACCAATTGAATAATACAAAAAAAATGATGTAATTTACCACTTGTTATGTTAATAATTTATATACAATGTCACAAAATAATTTTCTTTTATAATTATCTTTTGTTTATCACATAAAAATTAATGTAATATATACACAATAGTTGATGATAAATAAATGTATAAAGGTGTATTTTCAATGCAATTTGGGAGAAAAAGTATATGCTAATTAAGGGTTGTTTTAAGAGTAGTAGTTAATTGTCAAATTACATTTATTAGTTTATGTGCATTAATTTTTTTATTTTTTTATTTTTTTAATGCAATTATTAATTAATGGGATTTGGGAGGGAAATGTGGGAGGGAAAAATAAAGATGTAGGAATTGTTTTATTATAGGTTATAGATAGATTATATGTTTAACTAACTAAGAGGAGAGTAAAACGAATTACTCCTTAACCTTTTAAAACCAAATTGAAGCTATTAAAACAAGGGAACGACAAAAAGAGTAACACATATACCATGCATCAGATCATCAATAATAATAAATTGCAGATTGCGAAAGAATTGATTTTTGGCAAAAAGGGAAAAAAAATCATAATTATTGCTTGAATTTCCACAAACAAAAGACAAATCTTGGCAAGGAGTTATATTGCAACTAACGTAACATCAAATACTGCAATACACTTGGTCAGATCTTGGATTTTGATGAAGTCATGGAATGGTAAATAAATCAACTCACTAAAAACAATTTCATTGAAAAGCAAAAGTTTTGAATTTCTATCTTCGGTTCATGCTACTTACCTGATGATCGGAATTGGTCTTGTGGCTAGTAAAAGTCATTGATGCTACTTCTTCAACATTAGTTTTGGTTTGCTCAGTAGGTAAAGATTGATGCTGATAATGTGTTATAGAAAATTAAGTTTTAGAGGAGAGTAATAAGAAATAATAGATTCGTATTCATATCACTAAATCATAAAGGAGTACATATACATATATAAACATGGGAAACTATTAGGGTTTCCTTAAAGAATAATAAACCTGGTATCTAGAATATCCTAGAATAATCATAGGGATATAATGGACATCCACTAAATACATATATTATATAACAGAAATAAAGATTTTGAACAAAAAACTTTTATATATGACATAATAAGATATATATGCATTAAAATTGGATTTTTAAGCATTAGAAAGTAATTGCACGATAACTTGACGTTTTGAGGTAATTGGAACTCAAAAAACTTTATCAAAAGGGTTTGCCAAACACAGAAACACTTTTACTAAAACAACCAATACAATCAATTAGTCAAATAAGCTAATATAAACTGCTAAACTCAATCAATTAACTTATAATTATTCCAAAACAAAACAAAGTCTAATAAAAAAAAGGTTTTTTATCTACTACTCCATACTATGAACTTCACTAAGCTCAGTAGTCGATAAGTAATTTTACATTATATAAAGAATAAAATACAAGTGTTTTCTATCGAAACGAATGGAGTCGATATAGTAATCATGATCAAATCACAGGTCAAATTATAACAATCAACGAGGTTGGATCTTCAAAATATAAATTGGGCCAACTTAAATCATATAGAGTATCATTTCAAAATAAAAAAGCAGATGAATTCGGAGTCGTAGCTAAGGATAGTTATCAATTCATTTGGATAAGATCAAGCAAGGAATTTAGGTCTCAAGAATATGACGATTCATTGTCGTGTTACTGTGTTGTACTTGTGGCCCTGTGAAGATTTACGTGGTTTGACTATTTTTATGCTTTTTCCTTTGTTTTTGTAACCCCATTTATGGAGAAAAATTCTTAAACACACGTCTAAATTATTTAATGCTNTGCTACTTCTTCAACATTAGTTTTGGTTTGCTCAGTAGGTAAAGATTGATGCTGATAATGTGTTATAGAAAATTAAGTTTTAGAGGAGAGTAATAAGAAATAATAGATTCGTATTCATATCACTAAATCATAAAGGAGTACATATACATATATAAACATGGGAAACTATTAGGGTTTCCTTAAAGAATAATAAACCTGGTATCTAGAATATCCTAGAATAATCATAGGGATATAATGGACATCCACTAAATACATATATTATATAACAGAAATAAAGATTTTGAACAAAAAACTTTTATATATGACATAATAAGATATATATGCATTAAAATTGGATTTTTAAGCATTAGAAAGTAATTGCACGATAACTTGACGTTTTGAGGTAATTGGAACTCAAAAAACTTTATCAAAAGGGTTTGCCAAACACAGAAACACTTTTACTAAAACAACCAATACAATCAATTAGTCAAATAAGCTAATATAAACTGCTAAACTCAATCAATTAACTTATAATTATTCCAAAACAAAACAAAGTCTAATAAAAAAAAGGTTTTTTATCTACTACTCCATACTATGAACTTCACTAAGCTCAGTAGTCGATAAGTAATTTTACATTATATAAAGAATAAAATACAAGTGTTTTCTATCGAAACGAATGGAGTCGATATAGTAATCATGATCAAATCACAGGTCAAATTATAACAATCAACGAGGTTGGATCTTCAAAATATAAATTGGGCCAACTTAAATCATATAGAGTATCATTTCAAAATAAAAAAGCAGATGAATTCGGAGTCGTAGCTAAGGATAGTTATCAATTCATTTGGATAAGATCAAGCAAGGAATTTAGGTCTCAAGAATATGACGATTCATTGTCGTGTTACTGTGTTGTACTTGTGGCCCTGTGAAGATTTACGTGGTTTGACTATTTTTATGCTTTTTCCTTTGTTTTTGTAACCCCATTTATGGAGAAAAATTCTTAAACACACGTCTAAATTATTTAATGCTCAAAAAAATAAAAATAAATAAATAAATAAATATGTAGCCTAAGGGTTATAAATAAGCATTGAATGTATGACTTAAAATGGAAATAACTTAGGAATTCATGACAAAATCACGCATTAATCATATAATAAACTAACGTAAATTTTCACTAAATATTTCTGTTTATAGCTTCTTACATATAGCCTTAAGGGTTATTTATAGTATTTTCCATAAATAGAATATCTTGTTTTCATACAAAATAAATGAAGTATGTACGCATATTTAGCTTGTTGCGTTAAATCCAACTCCTTTACGTTTGTAATGGCTATTAGAGATGTTACTTAGCTTCTAACATTATACGGAGTATACAAATATGACTATATGAGTTATAAATAGTCCGGAGTATATGATATCTTTGGAGCTTTGTTAGTCATTTTTTGATACCTATGGAACTCGACAAATGGTTGGAAAAAAGAGCAAAGAAAATGAATTGGAGTGTATCCCTCTCATTGTGAAGCAAAAATCACTAAGTGTTAGATTAATTACTCATCGATAAGGAATGTGAACTGGGATGGACCATCGTGAGATAGTTTAGTTTGACAAAGTCACAATGGTAATTCAATTAGTTTAGTATGACAGGAACTGTTGATTCGCACACTTGGTTATCGTGCTTAGTTGAAAACTCAGTGGCGTAAAACTATCATACTCTAGACTATAACTTTACGCATCTAAGCAAGGATTTGGACTAGAAGCAATGCATGCGCCCACAGCCCAACTTCAATTCGTTCTACTGGAGGGGCTTTGGTTTGAAGGATATATGTCATAGACTAAGCCCTTACGTCGTATATGTCATGAGGGTCTCCTTGAAGTACAATTCCTACCGAGTGACTAGTTGAATCATTTGTAGACGACTTACGTACGTGATAAGGTATTGTAATTGGTAAAGTACATAGTTTTGTTTACACAATCCATTGAGATTCATCCCTATGTCACTTCGATTCGCCCCACCCCAAATCCCTACTTCTTCCAAAAAAAACTATTACATAGAGCAAAAAAGAGAGTATTTGGCCGGCTAAGTTTGGGGAAACCTTTGGATAAGTAAGGGTCGCGTCTCGCATGCACTGCTCCCCGGTAATCCTCTCACCTCCTTCTCCCCAAAAGTATTACATAGGAAAAAGGAGTTTGTTGCTAGATCATCTTTGCAAAAATTTAACGAGTTTTAGTTTGCTAAAATCGGGCACGGGTCTCCCTGAATCACCAAAAGCATGTGGTACAAAAATGGGGTCAAAAGGAGACGGGGTCCAAAACAGAGATGGAGACAATTATGATGGCAATAGCCCACACTTTTTTCAGAATTCTAGGGTACTAAGCAAAAAATGTCTGAAAATTTTAGATAGTGTCCTTAGGGTCAATAAGGTCCTCGGAAAGTTCATTGGGGCTCAAAATTCAATTATAAGACAGTGTAGGGAGAGCAAGAAAGACCTATGTGTCTTTATTTCGGAAATCCTTTATAAAGGGTACCTAACAAGTTTTAGAAATTGAAACAAATCGTGAGGGGTCACTTCTTTGGATAAGTTTATGATCATTGATCCTATTATGTGTTTTGGGTCTGCCACTGATCAAGATAGAGTTCGAGGTAGCTAGTCCTCCCGTACTCGAAAATAAAGGCTATAATGCACAAATGACAAAGGTTCTAGAAACCTGAAAAAATTGCCAAATTTTTATAAGGGTGAGAGACGTACTCAAAAGAGCAAGACTAATACGCCCTTATTGAGAAATTTGTATCACCTATTTTATTTTAATAATATTCACTATTTAATAGGATGCTAAGAAACATCTGAGTGAAAATTTGAAAAGTGCTAAATGTATTTTCAGAATTTCATGACACAAATAAAGGATGTGTTCGACAGTTTTCTCTTCTTTCTTCCAAACCTTAATCTCCATTATTAATTTTAAAGGGATCTGATTTTTATCGATTTCAAATTATTTTCCACCGATGATATTGTAGACCGTCCACTTTGATGACATTTTCCTCAAAATTAAATAAGCAAAATGTTATTAAAATACAGTCTTCGAGTGAAAATTCAACACATTAAAGAATAAAGTATGAGAAATTGCATATCGAGCTACATAACTGGGTCGAAGGAGGTGTAGAGTACTACATAATTCAAGTCAAAGATAGTCATTAACTCATTATTGAGTGAAAATAGTTAATATTCAAATCGCTAATAATCTCAAGCCACAACAAAGATTATTTAAGTATCAAAGTCAAGTATTAAAGTCAAAATATTGATTATAAGTTCCCATCAGTCGATAAGCAAATCTTATTCATAATAGTCTAATATGACTAAAATTATATACTTCGTACTACATAAGTCATTAAGTAGTCGTACTCCCCTTTAACCCAACTAAAAAAAAAATCATTGCTCATAAACTATAAATTTGTCGTCATTTTTTGACGATATATAACGCATTAAAATTCATGAAACTATTTTAGCTTTCACAAGAAAGAAAGAGAAAGCAACATAATTGAATGGTTAATGATTTGAATATGTCATTCATGACCTCAGCCATAATATCAAAAAGGAGTATAGTGATATAGATATAAGACTATAAGCACCATTGTGCAATAGTATTGAGCATAATTAATTAATTACCCAAATAAGTAGGAAATAATTCAATTAAAAGGTAAGAAAGTGCTACAAAGGGGTGACCCATCATCATCAAAAAGTAAATTTAATTTGTTGATAAATTAAAAATAATATAATAAAATTAAAGGGGGTGATAATCGTAAAATACTTATAAAAGTTAGAAATGAGAATATTAGATAATAAGATTAGCACTTGTGTGATGCACAGTTACTTACATAAATCTTGAGTTTGCATCTCAATTATAAGATCATTGGATCAATAGTGTCACCAGTCCTCCCTTGTCCCTAACATCAAAATAATAAAACATATAAAATGATAGATAATATTCAATATGTGTACATTAGTTATTTACTAAGGTCATGTTCTCCTCGTCTTATTTTTACTTATTTTCAGCAAAAATAAGTTCAGTTCAGCAAAAATCAGTTTCAATCCTTAATAAATTGTTAATGATTTCAGCAAAAATAAGTTCAGTTCAGCAAAAATAAGTTCTGATCAGCAAAAATAAGTTCAGATCAGCAAAAATAAGTTGAGGAGAATAGGGCATAAGTGCTTGTTTGGTTGGAGATTATTTCCCATGAAAATGAAAATTCTTAGGATATAATAAAAGTATGTTGTGTGTGGTTGAAGTAACTTCTTGGAAATAAAATTTCTAAAGGAAGTGTAAATTCCCACATAGCATGAGAACTAAATCAACAAGTCCCCCCATGGTGAGTGAACTCCTACAAAACATGGGAAGTTATTTCCCGGAAAATATAAATTTCTACAGTGCCAACCAATCAAATTTGCATAATTCTCAATTGATTAGTTTGAAAAAAACTTTCCATGAAATATGATATCATACGGAAATTTATTTCCTATGGTGAACCAAACAATCTCTTAGGCCCTTTTCTTTTAGACTTAATTTTTTTGCGCTTCATTTCAGTTCAATTTAGCTTAGCTCTATTCAGTTCAGTTCAATTCGGCTTAATTTGATTCAGCTCTATTCAATTCAGTTTAGTCCCCTTCAGTTCAATTCAGCTCATCTCTATTATAATACTATTTCATTTCAGTCCACTTCAACTCAGTTCAGTTTAATCCTTGTTCATTTGGACTGAAAGCAGAACTGAAAGGAACTGAACAGAGCTGAACTGAATTAAACTAAACTGAACTTAACTGAAGTGGGCTGAAATGAAGTAGTAATTATAATGGAGATAAGCTGAACTGAATTGAAAGGAGCTGAACTGAATTAAACTAAACTGAACTTAATTGAAGTGGGCTGAAATGAAGTAGTAATTATAACGGAGATGAGTTGAACTGAACCGAAGTGGACTGAACAGAATTTAATAGAGTTGAATTGAATTGAATTGAATTGAGTTGAATTGAACTGTCAAAAATTTAAATCCAACTGAACAGAGCTTTATTCATAGCATTATCGTGCTACCCATTATTAGACATTAAATGGTGCTGTCAAACTAAGTTGCACAGAATCGGGAATGGGGTCGAAAACGAATACAGATACGGGTACTGAAAATAGTTACTCTGAAAAATATTGTTAAGAAGTACGGTAAATTATAATATGAAGAATTGGAATCGTCCTCATTACGGGGACGAATTGGATTTAGAGACAGCAATCTATTAAAGTACCCATGCTACATAACTGTGAAGTGTCAACCCCCAAAAAACACTAACCCCTCTCATCGTAATTTATGATTAGACAAACAAACTTTTGATCATTGATGTATATATATTTGATAGTCTGACGTAATTTTTTATCATTAGTTAAGGTAAAAATGTTTATTTAAATACTTTCAATTAGATAAAAATAAAATTTCTTATATATCTTTTAGAAATTGCTATCATTTGAATATGAACGCAATTGTCATTTTCAGAAAAAAAAAATTATATAGAGGGACCTTTTGTTCTTTTAAATGTTGTTCCTATTGAAATTCCAGCTCGTGTTCACTTTTCTTCCTGTCGTTCTCCTTAACTATCATAAATTTCACAACCAAAATTACTAATCTTGGCGTTTCTGAAAACTGAAGTACATGTAAAATCTTTTTGATTAAGTACTAAGTAGTGAGTATGGACCTATGCAACACTACATATTGCGGATCTCCGGTTCCCCATTGCTTTATTCATATTCTCGCCTTCTCAGCCCTAATTTAATGACCAATACGTTAGNCAGCAAAAATAAGTTCAGATCAGCAAAAATAAGTTGAGGAGAATAGGGCATAAGTGCTTGTTTGGTTGGAGATTATTTCCCATGAAAATGAAAATTCTTAGGATATAATAAAAGTATGTTGTGTGTGGTTGAAGTAACTTCTTGGAAATAAAATTTCTAAAGGAAGTGTAAATTCCCACATAGCATGAGAACTAAATCAACAAGTCCCCCCATGGTGAGTGAACTCCTACAAAACATGGGAAGTTATTTCCCGGAAAATATAAATTTCTACAGTGCCAACCAATCAAATTTGCATAATTCTCAATTGATTAGTTTGAAAAAAACTTTCCATGAAATATGATATCATACGGAAATTTATTTCCTATGGTGAACCAAACAATCTCTTAGGCCCTTTTCTTTTAGACTTAATTTTTTTGCGCTTCATTTCAGTTCAATTTAGCTTAGCTCTATTCAGTTCAGTTCAATTCGGCTTAATTTGATTCAGCTCTATTCAATTCAGTTTAGTCCCCTTCAGTTCAATTCAGCTCATCTCTATTATAATACTATTTCATTTCAGTCCACTTCAACTCAGTTCAGTTTAATCCTTGTTCATTTGGACTGAAAGCAGAACTGAAAGGAACTGAACAGAGCTGAACTGAATTAAACTAAACTGAACTTAACTGAAGTGGGCTGAAATGAAGTAGTAATTATAATGGAGATAAGCTGAACTGAATTGAAAGGAGCTGAACTGAATTAAACTAAACTGAACTTAATTGAAGTGGGCTGAAATGAAGTAGTAATTATAACGGAGATGAGTTGAACTGAACCGAAGTGGACTGAACAGAATTTAATAGAGTTGAATTGAATTGAATTGAATTGAGTTGAATTGAACTGTCAAAAATTTAAATCCAACTGAACAGAGCTTTATTCATAGCATTATCGTGCTACCCATTATTAGACATTAAATGGTGCTGTCAAACTAAGTTGCACAGAATCGGGAATGGGGTCGAAAACGAATACAGATACGGGTACTGAAAATAGTTACTCTGAAAAATATTGTTAAGAAGTACGGTAAATTATAATATGAAGAATTGGAATCGTCCTCATTACGGGGACGAATTGGATTTAGAGACAGCAATCTATTAAAGTACCCATGCTACATAACTGTGAAGTGTCAACCCCCAAAAAACACTAACCCCTCTCATCGTAATTTATGATTAGACAAACAAACTTTTGATCATTGATGTATATATATTTGATAGTCTGACGTAATTTTTTATCATTAGTTAAGGTAAAAATGTTTATTTAAATACTTTCAATTAGATAAAAATAAAATTTCTTATATATCTTTTAGAAATTGCTATCATTTGAATATGAACGCAATTGTCATTTTCAGAAAAAAAAAATTATATAGAGGGACCTTTTGTTCTTTTAAATGTTGTTCCTATTGAAATTCCAGCTCGTGTTCACTTTTCTTCCTGTCGTTCTCCTTAACTATCATAAATTTCACAACCAAAATTACTAATCTTGGCGTTTCTGAAAACTGAAGTACATGTAAAATCTTTTTGATTAAGTACTAAGTAGTGAGTATGGACCTATGCAACACTACATATTGCGGATCTCCGGTTCCCCATTGCTTTATTCATATTCTCGCCTTCTCAGCCCTAATTTAATGACCAATACGTTAGGTGTTAGTAAGCGATATAGTTTAAGGAAATGTTTCGTGTATATATGGTTGGAACTACATCCGGAACCATTATTCTACAAATAGCAACCGAAAAATTACAGTACTTTATTGATCAATAACAAAAGTGAATATAACTAGCAGAACTAGATTAGTCTCGTACAATGCATGGTTAAAAAAACATGTATTTCATAGATTCACAAATGATAGATTAGATTTCATATTAATATAATACATATTACAGAGTGTTCCGGGTAGAAACAATATGATCCAAAGCAGAATCTTGATTGAATTGGAGAAGATCAATGTCAAGGGATGCAAGGTCCGAAGGTGATGTCCGGAAGCCATGCATACGTGAACAAGTTTACTAGCCTCGGGGGGGTGTCCGAGGAACGCCCCTCCGAGGCTCTGATGCCTATGTAAGCAAATGTTTAAAGTCAAGTATAAAAGTATATTAGCTTAAGAGAATAAGTGTTAATAGCTTAGAATTAAATACCTGTAAAAGTGTCATAAATGAGGGTATTTATAGACAAGTGGCAGATGCTATATGGCGGTTAAAAGTGCCACCTGGCACGAAGTGCCGAAGGCCGTTTAATGGGCTTACTGTTGGGCCTCTGGGCCGTTTGTAATGAATAGAACTGTATTGGGCCTGACAATTGTTTCTCTGAGCTTGGCCTTGTATTATAATTAAATGTTGTGCTTTATGTTTTATTGGGTTTGGCCCATTCTAATTCCCTTGGGCCCAAGTACATTGACTTGGGTACCCAAACACAGAGTATATTAAATTAATACAAATAATTGGAATTAAAGTTTTAGTTAAATGAAGGATAATAATTCGTAAATTCTATAAAGTTTCCAAAATATATATATATATATATATATATTTGAAATCTTGAAGAAGAAAAAAGAAGTTTAAACGTAAAAAGTTAAATGTATATAAGAAGAAAATTAAAAGTCACAAAAAATTGTCAAAATGAAAGATAATTCGAGTAATTAATAAATTCTTCAAAGATTTCAAAATTTGCATTCGGCAAAAGCTAACAAGCCGCCCCAGGTGTGTTAGATAAATATGCTAAACGTGAATATATTAGTTTTGATCAAGTATTAATTATATCAAGAATATGCATGATTTTAGCTTGACTTCTCAAATTGATAACATGTTTTGAAAATTATTTAATGCTTTACTATTGCACAGAGGCACTTGTATACTTTAATATTTTTCGCCTCACCTATCTTGACATTCTTATCCCGATAACTCTCTCTCTTTTCCTATATATATATATAGTAATGCAGCTCATACTCCCTCTATTTCTTTTTACTTGCTACATTTGTTTGTTCACATCTCCTGAGACACAATTTAAAATGTTTATATCTCGAGGTACAAGTTTGTAAAAATTACAAAAATTATATGGTTGGATAGTACACATCATGACGAATCAAACAATATTTCATATGACTACATTTTATCATACGCATATAAAACTAAAGAGAGTCAAAATACTCATTTGAATAGTAATAGAAGTCAATATGTAGCAAGTAATAAGAACCGAAGGGAATAATAAGTTTACAAGTGGCGGAATCAAAACTATTGTCTTTGAGGACTAGGTATACGAATCCTCATTCCAATTTGTCATATATATATGTTTGATCAGTGATAGCTTGATATTATGTCCATATTGTTTGAATTTATTTTGGTTCAAATCATTTTAAATGGTTTTTTTTGTGTTTTTGTTTATTTTTTGATGAGATAATTTATATTTAATGTTCATTTGGCTGGCATGACTGGCATAGGAATTAATTTTTTCATGCGTATAAAATAAACAGAAATTTACTACCCTTATACAAATTTTAGAAATTCAACATAATTTGTTCGGTAGTCATATGAAAAATGTAAATTTGATTTTCCAATCACCAAAAGGGAGTATTTTAATTTCCACATTTTGTAGTCATTTGAAATTCCCAATTATTTTACAATTTTTCCTTTTTTAAGAAAATATACACAACCAAACAACTCCTTATTTTAATACATTATATTGTAGTGATACAATTACATTCATTTCAACTCAAATACAAGATATTTAGTGATTGTTTGGTTTCCCTTAATTACTATAGGACTTTACAAATCCCATAATTTGTTGGTAACGAAAATTGCTTGGTTGCCCTCAATCCCTCAAAATGTAAGAATTGTTAAATTTCTTGGGGATTCCAAATTCTTACAAAATGGAGAAATAAAAATACCCCAACCCCCTTATTAATTGAAAATTCTTATGAATTTACAATTTTCGTTGACAATTAAATAAGAGGAAATCCTAGTTTATCACTTGATATCTTTAAAAAATGAATATATCAAATGTTATTTCAGAAATTTCACACAGTTAGTTATACTCTTTCAACTTCTCTATATCTAGTACCCTTAATGATAAACTTGACATTCCTCATTAAATCCAATTCCTAAAATTTGCATAATAATATTAAACATTCATGTGTATTTAAATGCCTTAGAAATTTAATTCTCGTGACAATCAAACAAGTATCAACAAAATGAACAGGCTAATTTAAGATGGGAGGGTAATTAGGTCGACGTTTCGATGAATTTGCTTTAGAAAGTTACGAAAATAACGGCCAAAAAATCTTTATAGAGATGGGTATTTATATGATCTTAAATGGTTGTTGTGGGGCCATGAAAAAGGTCGCGAAAGTGGAAGTTGGGAAAAAGTAGGGTCCCCATCATATAGAGAAGTTTCCCATGCCACGTAAGGTCAAAGTCAAAGTTTAAGTGGGGTCCAAAGTCATACGTGGCATTCCATTCTTAAGCTGCAGTATTTATGTTTATTTAAACGTCAAGTAGTTATCACGTTGAAGTCACGTGATTGACATCAGTCAAAAGTCAAAACACGGGAATAACACCCAAGGTGTTCATACTTCATTGTTTAGATTCATACTTAATGTTTACTTCCCCACTCTCATCAATGGCGCGTGGGAACTAAACTTTGTAAAATTGATACCTCACCCTTCACGTATACAAACTTGTCATATTCCTCTTCATTGCGTAATGGATGATGACTTGGATGTTGTTACAAGTCGAGCTTGATATTGCAAGCTACAATACAGTATTATGTGTAATTATTATTCACTATCTATTGCAACTAATTTCCATATATGTCTTGATAAAAAAATACAATAAAGTATGTAGTAGTGAGAGGATGAGGCTCTTTTTCAGAAATTTGGATTAAATATACTTTCAACATCAGATTATGAGTTGTATGACATTTTAAATAATAAAAAAAATACTGACGATTAATATACGTAACTTGACTTTAAAAAAACAAGACATAACTGTTAAAAAGATTAGAAGCTCAACTATGACATAAGCAATGATGCTCTTGTAATACTTAGCCAAATAAAATAGCATCAATCGGTTACTTGTAAATCATAATAGTTAGTATATAAATTTTGCAATAAAGGGAAATGGATAAAATTTTAAGTTAGTTCAATTCGATACTTACAAAATACATCATAGTTAGTATACAATTCCTTTAATGCAAGATCACATTCAACAAAGTTTTTAATTGATGAATTGAGATTCTTATTTTACATAATTTGAATTCAGTTTTACGTAATAACTTCAGTTGTATTATGAAATATCCATAATATCGTAGAACTATTCTATAATGATCATATTATCTATATCTAAAGGTTACAATCACTAATGATCTTTTAACTTCGTGTAACCTTATCGACTTATTTGAATTAAGATTATATATTTTTGGGGTTTATAAAAAACTTACAATCTATAGGTTGTCATGGTTGTTGCCTATATAAGTCAATTCAACATGATAGCTTAAAACACTTTAAAATAAATGATTCCAGCTTATTATTATCAAAAAATATGTAAGATAATACTACTACAAAAGTAAAATCAAGTTTCATGGAAAAAGAATTATCATTTGAGCCTTAACCTATATATGTTAATTGATTATTTTCTATAATTAAAATTAGATCGCAACATCAACTCAATGTTACTTCTATGAAACAACATACATGCAATCGGAACCGATAGGAACTTTATGAAAAGTGGTGGAAACAATTACGCATCCGATAGGAACTTTATGAAAAGTGGTGGAAACAATTACGCATTTGTGACAGTACATGACGTCTCACTTGAGTATTCTGTTTAACGTTACATTCAATTGAAATATTGAATCCGGTATACCTATAAGCGAGAATATTCACCGAATATACTCATAGATATTATTTTGTAAAAGGGTATTCTTAATGCTTGATTGAACAATTAGTTCGATTCTTTTAACTAGAATTAGGATAAACCTCAATTCGTTCTTCTCTCACTTATTTCACCCGTTAATTTTACTTATAAAACCAATTTACCTTTTTTTTTCTTCTTGAGGACTAACTTTCAACTTGACTAAAGTGTGTTACATCGAAAAAGACTACGATCGATTGGACTAATGTACCTCTTTTCTATCATTTCCAAGGATCGAGAATTAAACTAAGAAAATTCAAGTATAATCAGAACTGGACCTAATTTGAATTTTCTAGTTTGCGCGCACTATACATGAACTTTTCTATTCATCTCACTTATAGACTTGATTCGAACATTTCATGATATTCATAAACTCTAGTCTTATTTTTAAAAGATTATTGACATTTTATACAAACTAGATAAACTTCATAAAATCTTGATTTTAGTGATATATAAACATATTCGAATTATAAATTTCAATCTCAATTCAAAATATTCACACCCATTCATTTTCAACAAAAAAAAGGAGTGTTATTTTTATGAAGTGATCCATAAGAATTGAACCAAATATGCATCTTTGTATAATTTTTTTTGTCCTCTTCAGTATTGTCAGATCTTGAACAAAATTTTATATTCCATTTAAGGCAATTCAAATCCATCCATCTCCATCTCACTTATTAAAGGCCATTAATTAACGATAGCTTAGGAAAATATGTACGGGTAAAAAACAATTAATGAATATAAGTTATTAAGGGTCTGTTTACTTCCACTTAAAATCCGTTCAATTCAGTCTAGTTCAGCTCTTCTCTTATTTTGCTATTCATTATTCATTAATCCTTCATAAAAAACTTTCAGTTTAGTTCAACTATTTTCAGCTGATGTAAACAGGCCCTAAGTTAATAAGCAGTGAATTTTGTTTACATGTAATAAAAGTTAATAAATCAATGTGGTTTGAAGATTAAAGGTTAAACAAGTATAATTTCAATTTGAAATTTATACTTTTTCAAAATTCGAGCATTTGCTCGGTCATTATTCCCTCAAGCCTTAATTACTACACATGGGTTTTTACATTATTAGCATTGTAATTTTAACTCACTTTAGCGTTTAATGCGTCACAAAAAATATAGTTATATAAAATCTTATTTAATTCATTTCAATGCATATTTTCGAAACATATAATTTATACTCCGTATATAGTAATTTTTTTATTATACAATATTTATTTCATAAATTAACCTTTTAATATGCAAGTAGGAGAAGCATCCAAGCAAGTACCCCAAAAAAGGCGCGTAGATAAACCCCCCAATATCTCCAAACTCCAACTCACACCCTTCCTATTCCTTTCTCTTTAAAAACTCCAACAACATGAAAAAAAGTGATGATTTTATTTGATGCATTTACAACACAACACAAAACCCCAACGTGTGGTCGGCGTTAACATATCCTAATTCTCGCTTATATTTAAAATCCTTTTTTTTCCTTCACTTTTTTCCCTAACTCTCAAACCTACCATTCTCCTTTTTATTTATTTTTTCTAAAAATACTATTCTATTGTACCAATTACTCTATAGCTTATATACATATATATATATATATATATAAGAAACCTTAAACTTTATGTTACTCTTATTTTGAAAGTTGAAACTCCTTCTTTCTAATTTTTTTCATAGTCAAATTCATTCAACACCATACTTTGACTCTTGTGTAATTCTGTTGTTTTTCTATCCACTTCATCTCTTTGTTTTCCTCCATTTTTCAGGTATATTTCCTTCCTTTATTAATTCATTTTTGTCATTAATTTTTTTTTTTATAATGAAATTTGAGTGGCTTATTTTGTTGTTATAATACTTACTCAGATGATATAATTGGTATGACTGTATGATATTGGGTTTTTTTTTATTACTTGGGGTTTGATTCTTTTTTCTTAATTGCATGTTGTTAATTTCTGGGAAAAGTTTAAAACTTTGATTTGGAATGTTAATTTAGCTTGAAATTTGATTGAATGATTATTTTGGGTAGTAAGATTAAGCTCAATTTCTGTAACTTTTTATTTAATAATTGAAACAGAGTGAATTTAATGTAGATTTTAACTTAGAAGTTTACTGTTTATTTTGTCAGATGATTTATATTTCTGGGTATTAGTAAATTTTTGTCACTTTTAATTATTTCTTAGCTGAAGTTGTCAATTTGAAATCATTTTTAATAATTCAGCAATTTAGCATCACTTGATTACTGTTGATTTGTGCCTTTTAAGCCTATATTTTTATGTATATTTTTTTCTATGAAATTTATGTTAATAGTTGGGTGAAAAGTAGCTTTTAATTTTGAATTTATCAAGTTTTTACTGAAATTGGAGGATTTGTGTTCATACTTATGGTAATTGGGTTGTTGGTAGGTTTGGTGGATTTCAAAATTTAGAAAGTAATTAATGAGTTAATATGAAGACAAATTTAATCTAGTATAAATTTTGTTTATTTTTGTCAAGAAATGATAGGAGATTACTTATTAATCTTGATTTGATTTGATTCTTACACTATAAGAGATTAAAATTTAGAAAGCATGAGAGGTTCTTTGTAGACCTTTCGGATGCGAAAATTCGGAAATAGAGAAAGGAAAGCATGGAGGTGAAGGAATTTAACATGTTGGTCTTTCATTAGTAGCAAAATTGATTGTATTTTGTATTGGTTAGTTGACATTGTGGAATTGCTTAAAGCTTTATTTGAGTAACATTTGGGGCAAAGTAGGTGGTGTATCACTATTGGGACATTAACTATTATCAAATTATGGTAATCTTTTTTCTCCTTTTCATAATTTCATCTCAAATCTACCAAAAGTGCTAACACATGAGGAGTATAAGGCCACCGAACCTCGTAGAATCGTAGGCTAGTACCTCCTGATGAGGCTCCGCCTATGAGATGGTGGTGATGGATCATTAATGATTGACCTGTTTGATTTTACACTCTTATTAAGGTAATCAATTTGCTTCTTTTTATCACAAATCTACCAAAAAGCGTAGTTGTATACTCCGTTATTCGGTATTAAAGTTCTGTCTTGATGCTCATTTTATGATAAGGATTGAAGAGTTTAGCTGTAGATTATCAGGAAAATGTGGAGGAAAGTTGGTAGCTTTAGAGAAAGGTAACCTCTTTTCCGGAGCGTAGTTGACCTATTCGTATGCATGCTCCTTTCCTGCGAATTTGTCTCAAAACAAAGCTGTTTTTGGTAGCTATCTTTGTAATTTGTTTTTACTTTTGTAAATTCAAATCCATTAGCATGTTGTAGACAGTAAAAAAATTTTGTTTTTGAAGTTCTAGTGTAATTTGTTTTCACTTTTGTAAATTCAAATCCATTAGCAAGTTGTAGACAGTAACAAATTTTGTTTTTCAAGTTCTAGTGTAATTTGTTTTTACTTTTGTAAATTCAGATCCATTAGCAAGTTGTAGACAGTAAACAAATTTTGTTTTTGAAGTTAATGGATTTTTACTGTCTACCAAGAGTTGTAGACAGTGAACTTGAAAAACAAAATTTGTTTACTGTCTATAATGATTTGTTCACATTATCTTCTGTTACAATTGGTTTTTGTAATATAGTTAGTGCTTTGTTTTTGTTTACACTATTTGAAGCTATTAGGAATAACAATACATTTTTTGTAGTTGATTTGTTGAAATTGCCTATTTTGTTTCAATCAATTTTCCAAGAGATACCTTGTTAAATGCAATTATGCAAAACAGTATGTATCATATACAAATTTTGTTGCCAACGATTGTCTAGTTTGGCATCTTCGTCATAGATTTGTTAGCGTTACACACCTTTACGCAATAACATATTCTGATTGGACATTTGGACATCACTTAATATTGTGGCGCCTTGTTATTACTTATTACAGGTTTCTGTTGGAGTTGGAGTATTCTTTTCACATAATTGAGGGAAGCCTATAATTTATTGGTAAGATATATACAAGAGCAGTTCATGCTGTAGCATGGACTCACACAAGCTAATCGGATATAATGTTGCTGGTGTCGACTCCCCCTATATTTCAACTCAGTATGCTTCTCCATCACTCCGGAACAGATTATTTGGATCCATGAAGTACAATTTTAGTGATTCTCCAATCTCACCATTCTCAACTCACTTTGATTGTGATATTACCACTACATTGAGTGATAGTCGAGAGCATCATAGCTCAAGCGAGAGTCTCTCAGTAAAGAGCAATTCATGTAATTCACCCCTTGAACCTAGCAATTGCTATCAACGGTCAAATTCAAGTCCTTCTGCAGATTCTCATCAGAATACTTTTCTAAGGACTACTAGTGGGACATTGTTTTCTCAAAATTCAGATTACAAAGTGAACATGAAGCATGCTTTGCAAGAATTAGAGACCGTTCTCATGGGTGATGAAGTGGTTGAGGCAGGAAGCCGACAACCTCGAGTCCCTAGCCAGAAAATGGGGTCATGGAGCCAGGACCCACAGGGATCACACGGGGCTCAACATCAATCATCACCATCTCCTTCTGGGGATAGAAGATTGGAAGATGAAGGTCAGAGTGAGAAACGTCAAAAATCTACAGAAGAAATCCCACACCCTAAAGTTCCATCCGGTGATCTAAAGATGTTGCTGATCGAATGTGCACGGGCATTATCGGAAAACAGATTAGACGATTTTGAGAAATTAATTGAACAAGCAAGGAAGGAAGTCTCAATTTCCGGACATCCATTACAGCGCCTTGGTGCTTATATGATCGAGGGGCTAGTAGCAAGGAAAGAATCTTCTGGTAACAACATTTACCGAGCTCTAAGGTGTAAAGAGCCTCTAGGAAAAGATTTGCTTTCTTACATGCACATCCTCTATGAGATATGTCCTTACTTGAAGTTTGGTTATATGGCTGCAAATGGAGCTATAGCAGAAGCATGCAGGAATGAAGATCGCATACATATCATAGATTTCCAGATTGCTCAGGGAACCCAATGGCTAACTCTCTTGCAAGCCCTGGCTGCAAGACCTGGTGGTGCTCCATACGTGCGTATAACCGGAATCGATGATCCCGTTTCCCAGTATGCTCGAGGTGCCAGTTTGGAGGCAGTTGGGGAAAGATTAGCAGCTCTCTCTGTAAAGTACAATATAAATGTAGAGTTTCATGCGGTGCCTGTTTTCCTTCCTGATGTCACAAAGGAAATGCTTAATGTGAGGCCAGGTGAAGCTTTGGCAGTGAACTTCCCATTGCAGCTCCATCACACCCCCGATGAAAGTGTCGATGTGAACAACCCCAGAGACGGCCTTCTTAGAATGGTAAAATCGCTTGGGCCTAAAGTAACCACTTTGGTAGAGCAAGAATCAAATACCAATACAACCCCCTTTTTGACCAGGTTCACTGAAGCACTCAATTACTACTCAGCAATGTTCGAGTCTATCGATGTGACAATGTCTCGGGAAAGGAAGGAGCGTATTAGTGTGGAGCAGCATTGCTTGGCCAAGGACATAGTTAACGTCATCGCTTGTGAGGGGAAGGAAAGAGTGGAGCGTCACGAGCTTTTTGGGAAATGGAAGTCTAGGTTTACTATGGCAGGCTTTCAGCAATACCCTTTAAGCTCTTATGTGAACTCAGTGATTAGAGAATTACTTCGATGTTACTCGGAACACTACACATTGGTCGAAAAGGACGGAGCTATGCTTTTAGGTTGGAAAGAAAGAATGTTGGTTTCGGCTTCAGCTTGGCATTAATCAGAGTTACAGATAGGAAGAAATACAGGATCAGAAACAGAGAGACTTACTGTAGTTTTTTATTTATTTCTTTTCACTTAGCAATGATGTCAGTTTGCTAACTGGGATAGTTTTAAATTTTCTCACCATTATTGTTTTATAATGAGATGTTCATGTTAGTGTTATTTACTTTGTGAGTGTTCAGGATTAACATTTATTAGAATTGAGAATAATACTTTGTTGTGTAATTATGTAGAAAACACTAGTTTTATAACTCCTGTTTTTGTTCTTAAAAGAGTAAAGCCTTGTGAGACTATCAGATAGTCAGATGTTATTATCAAATACTGTGCAACCCATCCAATTTAATTCATGGCACAATGTTGTTAAAATTTTAGGGATGAGATTAGATAGAGATGGAGGGACCGTTCGATTTAAAACTTTGAGAGAGTGGTTATTTTGAGAAATAAAAAGGAAGGGACAGGGATAGAGATAAGGGGAGAAATAATGTTTGTTTTAAAGTTATGGGGACTAGAAGAGGCATAAATATAGGGATAAAAATTATGATTTATCCCTAATGAGCTGTAATTTTTATTGACTTGAACCTCCTGTATTCTGACTTGAAAACAATTACCCTATAATTTGATTCTTGTTTTTTTATTTATATATTTTTTTTTTGTGATTTGAAAATTTCACCGTTATTTGAAAATTCTGGCTTGAAAGGAAAAAATGTGAAATTACGAAATAACCTTCCTCTGGGCCAGCGCTGCTTTGGATCTATACTTTCTCCTTAAAATCTATACATAAAGGAGGGGGGGCGGGTAATTAAGTGAAATAAATAGAATTTATAAGGGTAGTTTCGTAGCTTCAACACTTATTACATCCTTATTCTCTATCTATATCAAACATGAGATAATACTTATTTAATCCTTATCCCAACCATCAATTCCCTATCCCTATCTTTCCTTTTTATCCCTATTTACCCCATCCCTTATACCAATGCCCCACAAGGGTGTAGATTGATAACTCATCTTATATTAAAAGTTGCTTGGTTAATTCAAAAGTATCAATTTTGATAGTATTAATGAGACCAAGGGGAAGATATGAAATCTCAACCTCTAAGAGGATGGTGGGTATTGATTGAAGGGGATGAAAAATCATTGAGTTTTATATTCCATATCCCAACTCACACCAAACAACTTTTGCATCATTAATAGTATCACCTCAATTCCATTTCGCTATAAAAGCTTGAATCAAACACCCCCTGGACGAATTGTAACCGAATGGATTTACTAGTACAAAAAAACCAACTATTTGTTGCGATTGGAATCACAATATATAAACATCTCTTATTTGCTGCTACGCCATTTGCTGCGGTTAAAAACCGCAGCAAAAAGTCATGTTTTGACTGCATCAAATGTGCTTTTTTGTACTAGTGATTGGATTAAAATGGATTGAAACTTATTGGTGTTAGTTAATAATTTACAACATATCTTACGTTTGAATTGTTCCTAATATAACTATAAAGATGTTTTCTTATTTTATTCTTGGTTTTGAGTGCTTGATATTGTGAATTTATGAATGAGCGTGTGAGTGAATGAATAAATGTGTGAAAGGTCAGTTTGCGACTCAAGCATTTGCAAATAATTGCAAATATATTTTTTAACATGATTCATGCATGAATGCATGATCAATAAAAATATGTTTTGATAAAACTTAAAAAAAACAGAACTAAAAGCAAAACAGCAAAAAGGAAGAACACTTGCAACAACTTTGAA
Organism: Suaeda aralocaspica; assembly: GCA_016808085.1. NCBI lineage: Eukaryota > Viridiplantae > Streptophyta > Magnoliopsida > Caryophyllales > Amaranthaceae > Suaeda > Suaeda aralocaspica. The sequence continues at coordinate 4,014,166 of PYUH01000238.1, read as the reverse complement.
TAATTTACAACTCTGAATAATACCCTTTGAACACACTTGAGAAAAACTACTTATCAAAAGACTCAAAATTTTTAGTTGAAGAATGGTGAAACAATAAAGCTAAGGAGCATACATAGTCAAATTAGGGTAAAGAAGGTGTTAAATCTTAGCAAATCTAAAATACCTTGGGAAAAAGAAAAATAAAAACAAGATCATGTATTTTTTTTGCCAAAATTTTCCTTATTCAAAAGATCTATACAAAAATCAAATTCAAAATAGTTCTAACATTTTCACAAATAATCAAAATGTTTGCTCTTTCTAAGGGTCTGTTTACTTTAACTGAAAACAGCTGAGCTGAACTGATTGGAGCTGAACTGAACTGAAAGTTTTTTTTTATGAAGGATTAATGAATAGAAAAATAAGAAAAGAGTTGAATTGAAGTGAACGGAGCTGAGCTGAACTGAACGGATTTTAAGCTGATGTAAAACAGGCCCCAACTCTAATAATAGGTTTTAAATTATTTTCCTCCATATTTTCAAAAAAAAATTACTTCATTTATCCAAAATTACTTCATTTATCCAAAATTACTTGTAATAAATGCTCAAAAATATGGGTATTACATTCTACCCCTTATAACTTAGGAAAAATGTATCTAATTCAAACTCCTTTAATTTTTTCTTCAACATCCTTTTTTTTTTTTTTTATTATTCTTCAAAGTGCTTCAATTATCCAAAATTGCTTGTAATAAATGCTAAAAAAATATGGTATGACAATAGTTTGGAGAATGAGGAAATTGTTGTGATAATGACAATTTGTAAAACACTTCTTAGTGTTGGTTTGTTTTATTGAAAGTTTCAGAATATACCGCAACTAGTTTACGGTCCATTTTTTAATTTGTTGCCGCAACATGAGTGCAGTATGATCTTTGGTAACTCTTCTTGTTCTTTTGTAATCACCATCCAACACTTCCATGAGTAGCTCATATATTAATTCCTAGTAATGAGTTTGATATTGATGATGATCTTTAGAATTTTGTATGAAAGAGAAAGTCACCATCTCTTGATATGGCACAACCATTTAATTTCATGAGTAGAGTTATACTCTTGGAATTCTAAGAGAATTGTGATTGCTAATCTCTTCTACTTTCTGTTTCTATATATTTGAATTTTTTTTCATTTGCGATATACACAGGAATATATTTCCATCTTAAACATAAAAATAGCTAAACACGATTCTTTATTTTGGGCACAAGTTTATGTGACTCCATACCTTCACCCAAGAGTGCCCTTGTGTAAAGGTGGTGTGTTAACCTTCGTTAACGAGTCGGAAAATACAATGTGCACCCCGGTTGCGCCGAACTATCGTTTTCAAGTCAGTGGTCCTTATTGCTACAACACACCAAATATTTCTCTATCAATTTCGTTTCTATATGTAGCCTTGAAAACACCCTTTATTTCCAACAAAATCATCACCCCTTTGATTTTAAATGACATTTCGGGATTTGATTTATGCATTAACGAACTTTTAATTTTATTGATTGAAGCATAAATTGCTTGCAAATAGCCATTTCAGTGTAAATGTAATTAATTGCTTTCTCCTATTGCTTTGCTGCCTTCGCTTCTACGCCGTTGCTGCTTTGCCTAACGTCCTATGCATGTGGATGTGACTGAGTTTACCTAGGAATGTAATTTAGTTTTTGTTATTGTTTACAAGTCGCATCATAAGCCTTTTTTACTATAGCAAATGAGCTTTTTTTTTCTACTAGCTTAGTGAAGTGGTTTGATGGTTGCTAGCTAGTCTCAATTTCTGTCTTCGATATTACTTAATGACATGTTGGGCTATATCATACATAAGTGTCATTAGTACATATTTTATTGTATGGGCTTAGGCCTAATTATCCTTTAGGGTTGTTATTAGGTTGTATATATATACTTTCTTTACATCTAATACAAACATACAATACATCTTTCACCCTACACTATCATGGTATCAGAGCCATTGCAATCAACACCGTGATACCTCTATTTTTTTCATACATACCTTCGTTGATTCCGGCAGCCCCGCGACTCTCTAGACTCAACATGACGGAAACCCCCAAAACCGACACTTCACAAAAGGATTCTTCTTCACCGTTTTACTTGACTTTCGGTGACCAACCGGGTAATTTGATCACCCATGTGATCCTTAAACCTGATAATTATGTGGCTTGGGAGCGAGCCATTACACTCTCTTTGAAGGCTCGCCGAAAATTTGGCTTCATTGATGGTTCCATCACCAAGCCTATGGACCAACAACTACTATTCGATTGGGAAACGGTGAACTCCATGGTCGTCTCATGGCTTCTCCGTAGTATGGACCCGAAAGTTGCTGCCTCTATTCCATTTCATGACAATGCGAAAGCGTTGTGGACTTATCTTGCGAAGCGCTACTGTATTCCTAGTGGCCCTCGTCTCCAGCAATTACGTGCGAATATTAGTGATTGTCGTCAAACTAAAAGTATGAGTGTTGAAGAATATTTTAATGCCTTGACTAATCTCTATGATGAACTAGATCGTTTAAAACCACTCCATTGTTGTTCTTGTGGGAAGTGTGCATGTGATGTTGTCGGCAAATTCCAAGCCGATCGTGATGAAGAAAAGGTGCATCGCTTTTTAATTGGGATTGATGATGATTTACATGTTGCGGTTCGAACGAACTTGCTTTCACAAACCCCTCCCGTTACCTTGGATCGTGCCTATCGAGCGTTCCTTCAAGAGGAACGGTCTCGTTCCATTGCTCGTGGTAAAGTTACTCAAGGTGAAACGCACGCGTTCGCTCTTTCTAATGAACGATCTACTGGACGATATGAAAGGGTTGATAAAACCAAATTCTTTTGCTCTTATTGCAAGAAATCTGGTCACGAGAAAAAGACTTGCTTTAAACTTAATGGATACCCAGAATGGTGGCCTGATCATAATCTCAAAGACAACATTTCTTCCACCCTTGGTCGTGGCCGCGGCTCTAATTGTCATATTCCCCGTGCAAATGCTGTCACGAACTCCTCTACAGTGGCAGCTCATTCCTCTTCACCTGCTGCCGCACCGGATGCTTCTTTGGCATACTTAAAACCTGACCAAATTCGCACTCTATTAATATGCTAAGTGTTGATTCTTATACTCCGTCTCGTATGGCTGGTAAGTGCTCACCAATAGAGTGGATTATTGACACTGGGGCCTCCCATCATGTCACTGGTGATGCCTCTTGTTTGATTGACGTGAAGGATATTAATCCTTGGCCAGTGTGCTTGCCTGACGGCTGACGCACCACTGCCACCATGGCTGGCCGTGTGCCTTTATCTTCTCATATTGTCTTAAATAATGTCTTATTGGTTCCTCAACATAACTGTAATTTAATATCAGTGTCAAATTTAGTGGATGATTCGCAGTGCTTTGTTCGTTTTACTAATACATATTGTGCTATTCAGGACCTAGCCTCGGGGAACCTGATTGGAGCGGGTAAGCGGCAAGATGGGCTCTATTATTTTCGGGGTGTTCCAATGGCATGTGTGGTGATGGTTCCAACAGTGACTGAGTTTGAGTTGTGGCATCGTCGTCTAGGTCATCCTTCGGAAAGAGTAGTTAAGTTAGTTCCTGCTATTCGTAGTACTAGTAGTAAAAAGAAATTGCATAAAGCTTGTGTAATTTGTCCTAAAGCTAAACAATCTCGTGATGTGTTTCCCGTTAGTGCAAATAAGGCGAGTCGTATTTTTGAATTAATTCATTGTGATTTATGGGGCCTATATGATCCTCCGTCTTCTTGTGGTGCATTTTATTTCTTAACTTTAGTTGACGATTATTCTCGAGCTATTTAGGTTTATTTATTGAATAATAAAAAGGAGGTTTTTAAATATTTCTCATCTTTTTTGGCCATGGTTGAACGACAATTTGAGAAAAATGTGAAAATTGTGCGAATTGATAATGGTACTGAATTTAATTGCATGAAGGACTATTTCGTTCAAAGTTGTATTTTATTACAAACATCTTGTATGGGAACTCCCCAACAAAATGGTAGAGTTGAGCGTAAACATCAACATATTTTGAATGTTGCACGAGCCTTACGATTTCAGGCTAACCTACCAATTTCTTTTTGGGGAGAGTGTGTGTTGGCTGTTGTGTATGTTATTAACCGTACTCCTTCTAGTGTTCTACACAATAAAACCCCTTATGAAGTTCTTAATGGCAAAGCTCCAAATTTTGATACATTACTTTTTTTTGGGCGTCTATGTTTTGCTCATAATCAACGTGCCAAAGGTGATAAATTTGCTTCGAGAAGTCGAAAGTGTATTTTTGTAGGTTATCCTAATGGTAAAAAAGGTTGGACAATGTATGACTTGGAGACCAATCAATTCTTTCACTCCCGTGATGTGCAATTCCATGAGAATGAGTTCCCTTTTACTGAAATATTGGAGGAGAGTTCTAATGATGATTTTGGGCCTGCTACTACGGACTATGTGGTCTATGATGATGAGGATCAATCTAGTTCCGCTATTGACATACGACCACCTATGGATATATCACCTACCCCTAATTCACCACTACCGCCTCCTACTACTGATCCCGATACAGGCTCGCCACCTCCCACTGACGTTGAGCCTCCGGTCGTTCCTGTTCTTGGGCGTGGTATGCGTGATAAGCAGCCCTCTATTCTCCTTCGTGATTTTGTCTCCGCTATTGCCGTCCCTTCCTTGGAACACCCTTCGAGTAATGAGCTCTCATCTATTGCTTCTCCTACTTCGGATGGTTCCTCAGGTACACCCTATCCTATTGCACATTTTGTAAACTGCAAAAAATTTTCCACTAGAAATTGTATATTACTTGCAGTTATTCTTGCAGGAGAGGAGCCTCGCTCCTTTAAGGATGCCATGCAGCATGCAGGATGGCGTGAGGCCATGAGACAAGAGATAACTGCTTTAGAGGATAACCACACTTGGGTGATGGATGACTTACCCCCCGGGAAAAAGGCGTTGGGTTGTCGATGGGTATCGCATTAAATACAATGCAGACGGGACTGTTGAACGGCTCAAAGCTCATCTTGTTATTTTTGGCAATCACCAAGTTGAAGGTATTGACTATAATGAAACTTTCGCCCCTGTTGCTAAAATGGTCACTGTCCGTGCTTTTCTCACTGTTGCTGCTGCTAAAAATTGGGAACTTCATCAAATGGATGTTCATAATGCATTCCTTCATGGAGATTTAGATGAAGAGGTGTATATGAAACCTTCTCCAGGATTTAACTTTGGTGTATCGGGTAAGGTGTGTCGTCTCCGAAAATCTTTATATGGTTTACGTCAGGCTCCACGGTGTTGGTTTGCTAAACTTGCTACTTCCTTGAAACATTATGGGTTTCTGCAATCCTATTCTGATTATTCTCTTTTCACCTTTCACAAAGGCTCGGTATATCTCAATGTTTTTGTATATGTTGATGATCTCATTATCTCTGGCAACGACTCCTCCGCCATTCTTGCTTTTAAGCAATATTTGAGTGCATGCTTTCATATGAAGGACTTGGGTGTTTTAAAATATTTCCTCGGCATTGAGGTTGCTCGGAACCCGAATGGTATTCTTTTATGTCAACGTAAATATGCTTTGGACATTATTACTGAAACTGGATTGTTAGGAGCCAAGCCGGCTGCATTTCCTATTGAGCAAAATCATACATTGGCTCTTGCTTCTGGTGCCCTTTTGGAGGACCCAGAGCGATATCGACGTCTTGTTGGTCGACTGATCTACCTATCCTTTACTCGTCTGGACTTGGCTTATGTGGTTCATATATTGGCACAATTTATGCAGTCTCCGACACATGAGCACTGGGAGGCTGCTTTACATGTGGTTCGCTATCGTAAAGGTTGCCCCGGTCAAGGTATTCTTTTGCGGTCCGATAATGATCTTACTTTATCTGGTTGGTGTGATTTAGATTGGGCTAGCTGCCCCACTACTCGTCGTTCATTAACGGGATGGATTGTGTTCCTTGGTTGTTCTTCAGTCTCTTGGAAGACCAAGAAACAACACACTGTTTCTCGATCCTCTACGTAAGCTGAGTATCATTCCTTAGCTTCTATTACTTGTGAATTGAAGTGGTTAAAGGGGCTCTTGTTAAGTCTTGGTGTTGATCATCCTCATGCCGCTCCTTTGTTTTGTGATAGTAAGTTAGCCCTTCATATAGCTCAGAATCCAGTGTTTCATGAACGCACAAGATGGTTTAATAGCGCCATGTCATGTGTACACTAATGAACAACTAGCGGATATATTTACAAAGGCATTAGGAAAGCGCAGGTTTGTGTATCTTCTTCGCAAGTTGGGCATTTGTGGCCCCCATGCTCCAACTTGAGGGGGGGGGGGGGGGGTTGGGCT
>PYUH01000238.1:3974541-4007785 GCA_016808085.1 Suaeda aralocaspica | reverse complement strand
GGGGGGGGGGGGTGTTGGGCTATATCATACATAAGTGTCATTAGTACATATTTTATTGTATGGGCTTAGGCCTAATTATCCTTTAGGGTTGTTATTAGGTTGTATATATATACTTTCTTTACATCTAATACAAACATACAATACAACTTTCACCCTAAACTGTCATGACATGCCCTTATTTTTTAATTAAAAAATTTTGTCGAGGAAAACGTGCACCTCAAAGTGTTAAACATAATAAGTAACGAAGGTAGTAGCATTTAAGTACACGTATTTGTAGACAAAGTTGGGCAAAGGCTGGGCTGACACGAGCAACTAGGGCTGTGCCGTGAACAAAAAAAGAAGAAAAGAAATCGGCATGAGCATGCGGATGACACAAAATTTTGGTCAGCTAGCACGGTCCACAACACAATCTGTAATAATTATACTCAGACGATTTTTATCATTTATCCTTGAATTAGATAAAAATGTTATTGATTTCTTAGCTTTATCTCTATTCTCGACTTATTTTAGACTTGAGAGTTTAATTAAGCAAATCTTGAGTAATGAGTTGTAACCTTTTTACTATACTATACATTGATATTCGTATAATACTCCTTCAGATCTGTTGTTTTAACTTGATACATTAGGGTTTTCCCTATTTACAATATAACTTTGAGACACTTTTGTGTTTTATACGTAATGAAAAAAATATAGTCATGTGAGATCTTGTTTGATTTATCTTGATACGTACTTTTCAAATATTTAATTTTTCCTTATATATAACTCAAGATATTAACTTTTAAAATTGTTTATTGGGAGATGTAAAAAAGGAAGTATAGCAAGTATAAGTTAATTAGAACGCGTTTTCTGTGCATACCGCCACACAATCAACAAACCATGTGACCAAAATAAGACAAAAATGCAAACTGACGGCGTCAACAGCAAAACACGCGCGCGTTAAAAATGGAGAATAAAAAGAATCACAAAACCCTATTTAAGTGCGCCACTTTTTTCTTCTTATTTCATTCACCACATCTTTATTCAGTATTTACTCATCTCATCTTCTTCTTCAAATCAACGAAAATCCTCAAACTCATTAATTCATTATTCAAATCAACGAAAATTCCCAAATTCATTAATTCATAAAACCAAAACAAATCCATAATTTCATAAAATGCAGAATACATAAGAAACAAGTAATTCAGAGAATTTTCCAAACTGTCAACAATCCATAGAAGTTCAATCTACATTGAATGATGTTCATCAATCTCAAGAATCAGTGGACGGCGTCATTGAAAAAGCACTTATGCAGCTAGATTTGACACCTTCTGAAATCTGTCGTATTGAAGAACAAATTGATCAGAATACAAATATACAAGGTATAAGCAAATACAGAAAAAATTATTAAATTAATAATAGATCATGAAAAACCATAAAAATAACTGGTAACCCCTATAATATTATAATAACTCATTACAGTAATCAAACATCATCAAAACAAATAGAAACATCTATAGTATTTCCCAATAGTAACCACTTAAAAAAATAGTAACCCCTTAAAAACAAATAGTAACGCCCTTAAAAATAAATAGCTAGTAACCCCTACAAAAGCTGATAGTAACCTCCTTACAAAATAGTAACCCCTTAAATCAACGAATATTAACCCCCCTTAAAAAATAGTAACCCCTACAAAATTTGATAGTAACCCCCCTGAAAAAAATAGTAACCCCCTTAAAAAATTAGTAACTCCTACAAAATTTGATAGTAACCCCCTTAGAAAAATTGTGACTCACGAAACTAAGATTTTTTTATTTATCTGTGGAACACTAACCTATAGTAATCAAAAGTAACACAATAACCTACATTTTTTTTATTGTAACAGAGTCAACCAATGGAGAGTCAATCAATGACCAAAGAATTAATCAACAACTAGTCAAGCAAATAAACAAAGAATGTTTAATTGAAGAAGAGTATGAGTCATTCAAGGGAAGTCTACTGGGATTCAAAGCTTCAACACCGAATGGCATTTATGAAGCATACATGAAACATGCTAATATAATGTGCTTTGGAGTAAGACAGTCTACCACTAGATAATCACAAGGCAAAGACAAAAAATTTATATCAAAACAGTATTGCTGCTCTAAAGAAGGCTTTAGATGTAAACCTATGCCAAACCAAGCAGTACTGGCACCAATTAAATTGTGAAAGATGATTCACCTTTTCCAAAGCTCGAATAATTTTGAAATCAGCGATTCTATTAGGTGTAGCAGCATAGAACGTACTCATAGCATACATCACAGTACACCTTTTAAACTCATCATTACCAGATTTCATTTCCAAATAATATGCTATCTTATTATATAACAAAGTAAAGAGAATGGTTCCCTTGCAACCATAAATCTGCCTCCAACGTCTTTTTATCTCAGCATCACTATTACCTTTAGAAACAGGTATGGAAACACCTTGAATAGGTATACCAAAAACATCAGCCACATCCTCAACAGTAATCTAATAACCCTTATCACTGGAAACCATAAAATACCTTGACTCACAATGAAATTTAGAACACAACCACCGTAAAATTTCACGCAGAAACTCAATCATCTTGATATCAAAAATACTGCCAAAACCAATATCATTGACAACTTTCTTTTGATCTTCAGAGAGTCCATCACATAACTTCAATAGACCATATGTTCTGCATCTACTGCTTAATTCAGGACCTTTACCACTGCAAAAAAAGTTCAGAAGTAATAAGGGCATAACTGACAGAAAATATGTAATGTACTAATCAGTAAAATAGTAACATGTTAACCTTTTAAAAAAAAATTATAATAAGAACTAAAATCCAAAAACTGTAACCATACATAATTGATATTAGTAACCCCTAAAAATCAAATTGGTAACCCATATAATATGACAACAGTAACCCCTAAAAATCAAATTGGTAACCCCTATAATATGACAACTAGAGGTGAGCATCGGAACTGGGCACCCGGTATTGGACCCGATCCTAGTTTGGACCCGACGAGTAAAGACTCGGCCCCGGTTGATCTGGGGCCGGTAGCGAGCCCCAAAATAACTACCCGGTTAGTATCGGGACCGGGACCAGTGCTGGACATTTATGGACCCAGTACCCGACAGTTACCCGGTTGTACCAGTACCGATACCGGGTACCCGGAATTGGACCAGTTCCCGATGGATAACTGGTACTGGTCCCGATTTCAAGTGGTATTTTACTAATTTACTTATTTTATTTGCCTAATTTTAATATTTTCCGACATCATAAATATAAGTGATATAACCCAAATTTGTAATATTGTATTTGTTGTTAGATATTTAAATTTTTTTTCAAAAGAAATACAACATTAAAGTATGTTTAAAATAACTTTTCCAAAAAAAAATTATGCAAAAATACAATCGGGTACCCGGTACCGGACCCGGTTCCTGCCGAGACCAATACCAGGACTAGATAGTCCAACACCCGGTACAACCGGGTCCGGGTCCACGGGTACCCGGCCAGTACCGGGGTCAGTACGGGTCTAAGTACAATGACCGAGTACCCGGTTGTGCTCACCCCTAATGACAACAGTAACCCCTAAAAATCAAATTGGTAACCCCTATAATATGACAACAGTAACCCTTAAAAGTCAAATTGGTAACCCCTATAATATGACAACAATAACCCCTAAAAATCAAATTGGTAACCTCTATAATATGACAACAGTAACCTCTAAAAATCAAATTGGTAACCCCTATAATATGATAACAGTAACCCCTAAAAATGATATTGGTAACCCCTATAATATGACAACAGTAACCTCTAAAAATCAAATTGGTAACCCTTATGATATGACAACAGTAACCCCTAAAAATGAAATTGGTAACCCCTAAAAATCAAATTAGTAACCCCTAAAAGTACAAGAGCAAGCCAAACTTCTGAAATATAGTAATCATCATACTCAAAACACTTAATCATCACAAACACAACATGAATATAACACACACAAACAAAACATATTGATAATAAATATAAAATTACTGATATACAAAACATTGCATACATTGAACTAGAGTCTTATTCAACATTACGAACAGAACGAACAACAGCAGACTTTGAATGAACTACAATCTTTCCCCTCTTTTTGTATGGCTCATCATCACCTTCTTCATCATTAACTTTTCCTAACTTACGTTTCTTCCGTCGCACCATCCTAATTTCAAAACTAATTGATGAATCATCAACAACCAAACCAGAATTTACTTTCTCAGGAGGCATATTTGATTTTTTTCTACTAACCATAACCTTCCGCTTCACTTCAACTAGTATGTTTTTCTTACATACATGCCTAGTAGAAGCATGATAAGTCTATTTTATATTCATTATTTACCCCCATTTTATATTGGTTTTTCGCTCTAACACATCTCTTTTGAGCCCGTTCTACTAACTTTAATTTGGTTGCTTTTAGTGTTGGTTGCTTTGCTTTAACATTTATTGCAGGAATTGATGTTTTTTGTGTCGGTTTCCGCTTTATCCCAAGCACTTGGCAAGTTAGTGAGAGTCTTGACCATTTTGAGAAGCTAAAAGGAAGCTAGGACGTGATTTAGAAGCCTTTGGGAAGCATAGAAATCAAGTTACAAAGTAAACGAGCGAAGTTGGAAGCTCAGGGGGGCATTTAGCAGTGTGCCCGGGCAAAGTGCAGCATGCCCGGGTCGAGTGCATTGTGCCCGGGCAGACGAGGCATACTGCTCCGAGCGCGTTTTTTCGATTCTTCCTCCTTTGTTTCGACTTAGCACTTAATGAAATTGTTCCTAGGTTTTTATTTACGCAATTTATTATTCAAGAACCCTAGTTTTAGTTAGTTTTCTCTCAAAAGAGGTGATTATTGTGGATCTTTTCAATCATTCAATTTAACACAAATTCAGGTTTCAATTCAATCTTAATTCAATTCTCTTTAATTCATGTTTAATTTTAGTTTATGTTTTTAGTTTTATTTTCTTTAATCTCTTATGCCCTAGTTATTGTTTTATTTCTAGTTTCATAATTTTTGATTATTTCTTTAATTATGATCATGTCTTTAGTTTTGTTTCCTACAATTGCTTTAGTTTTTATGATCATGAGTGAGTAGTCAATTTTCTAGGGTTTAGGGAAACCTTGATTAATTAATGGAATAAATAACTTAGATTGTTTCAATTCCACAATTAGTAGTCAAATTCCTATTATTGGCTTTTTCGTTTACAATTGAATTGTGCGCAGATTTAGTTGTAATTTTGGTAATTTTTGAATTTGATGCCGAGAGGTAAGAATACCACAATGACCACTGGATAATAGGCGAAATTAGTCCAGGCATGAGCGAGAGCCACTAGATGAGTTTTTGAGAGAGTCTAAGTTCGAGAGAATTAGTGACCCTAATTTGACATAATTGTGAGATTGAACGTTCTTTGTTGGTGAATCCATTAGTTGATTCTTGGTGACCCGAATAACCCTAGACCTTTAATTATTAGTTTTAATCACCATCATTTCCCGTAGTTAATTAGTAGTTAATCAGTAGTCAATTAGTTAATCGATAATTCTCAACCAAGGCCCTTTATACAGTTTAAGCTTTTTAGAACTAATAGAATTTAATTGCTTCCCTGAGGATTCGATCCTTACTTCCCTAGCTACATTAGTTAGAGTTGTTTGGTTTATTTTTGATAGGTGTGCGATAGCCTCATCAAAGCAGAAGATAAATTATGCAACAACTGAGAAAGAGGAACATCATCATTGAACTCATGAGTTCCTGCTACATCAACTTCTTCATCTACAACTTCCTTACTTTTAGCCTCATCAAATACAACTCCTTGCCCTTGACCTTCACCTCCACCTACAACATTGTTAACTGTACATTCATTTCCACCATCATCAATGAAATCTGCAGATATAGTCTCTTCAGAATCTCCTTTAGAAACATTATCATTACACACATTTTGCAAATCATCATCTTGATGAGGAATTGATTTTACTTTATCATCATCTTTACAACTAACTGCTACATCACTATGTACTTCTTTACCAGTTCCTTTATCATGAACATCACTTCAATCTTCTACAATTTCCTCACCACCTCCAACGTTATCATTCTTGTTAACATGTTCATTTTCATTTGAGCAATTCCTACCAGATGTATCATCAACAACATTATCACACGCTGCAAAAAACATATATATATATATATCAAAAATCAAGTAAAATTCAAAATCAAATCAAAACACTAACTGCTGCTAACCTAACAAATCAAAAATAAACTAACAAATCATATTGAAATTCATCACACAACAATAAATTTAAAACTAGCAGTTACTAACCTATAAAATTAAGGTTACTAAAAAATCAAAATCGCACAAAACAATTTCAAAGTACCGAAAACTCACATGATTTTCTGGCTGAAGGTCGAACACTGTAACGCTTCTTTAAACCTTTTTTCTTCACTATATACTTCACTTTAGGCATATTGATCAAGCACAACAACAGTTACTAAGAACTGAATTCCCAAATTCACAAGAATTTCGCTCCAATTGAACACAATTTCGATAAAATTCGAAAGAATTTAGACGAAAAACAAACAAAATGAACAGAACAGAGAGAGAAAAAGAAGAGAGAGAAAATGCAGATAGAGAAAATGAAGAAGAAAATGAACAAAAAAAAAATGGCGGTTACAAAAAGTAAGACAATAAATATCAAGTTTGAAAAAATATTCTGCATTTAACTGTTTTCTCCGTGATTATCCGTTATGTGACGACGTTTCTTTCTTCTTTGGGCTGAAGAGTATAAGATTTTATCCATTAAGGACACATATAAGATTTTATCCATTAATTAAGGGAGTAAACAAAACTAATACTACCTCCGTTTCTTATTGGTTGCAACACTTGAATTTTTTATATCTCATAAATAATACCTAAATGTTGCAACTAATAAGAAACAGATGTAGCAAAAAGAACCACAATAATATAAAGAAATAACAGAACTAAAAATAATAAAATTATTTAATCTATTTTTTTTTAATAAAAAAAAATAATGGGTAGCTAGTGGCTCGGCACGTGGGTTGTGCCATGCCTTGGGCTAAGGAATGCAATTTAATGGCTCGATCCGCCACCATCACATGCACAACTCAGCATGACACGAACCGCCACTTTTACTTGCCGAACTAGCACAACAATTCCAACTTTAGTTGTAATCAACTCGATCACTCCACTTATAAGAAGACTAAAGATTTGATTGATTATACTTGACCACCCCACTCATAAGACTAATGATTTGATTGATTATTTTCTAAGCATAAAATCATATCAATTGAGCCAAACTTTTCTTTCCTATTATCATTCTATTTTATGTTAATTACTACATTCGTTTTCAATTAATTCCAACGATTAAATATTTTATACCTCACAAATAATATCCTAAGTAATTAATCGAAAACGAAAGTAATAATAATTTTTAACCAGCCCCTTTGCGCTAGGCCTTAGTCACGTACTCACGTGATTAATTATTATACTATTAGACTTGTAGTAGAAGATCTGGGTGGATAAATAAAAACTAAAAAAAAAAAAAAAAAAAAAACCTACCTACAATAGTATAAATAGCTACATTACATGTTGCAAACTTATAGTAGTCAAACAAATTTCTGAGGGTGAAAAAAACATACTGTAACAAATCCCTAGACAGTAAACACAATGTCCTCACAAAACCCCCAAAATCTGAGGGACCTCCATCAGCCGTTGATTATCCCGATCAACACCAAATCCAACGGCTCAGAGAAGCTCACCATTGATGACATGCTTCAAAAATACTGTGGCGAGTTTGGGAGGTGGCAACTTCGACACTTTATTTTAACAAGTTTAGCTTGGGCCTTAGAGGCCTTCCATACTATGGTTATGATTTTTGCTGATCGCGAACCGCAGTGGTGGTGCACTGGGCCGGGCTGCCAGGCACAGTCACGTTTATGTGACCTGCTGCCGGGTTCATGGGATTGGACCAATGGACCCGGCAGCTCGACCGTATCCGAATGGGGATTGGTTTGTGGTGACAAGTATAAGGTTGGATTGGTGCAAGCGTTATTCTTCTTTGGGTGCATGATAGGTATACCTTTCATTCAAATTAGATTTTTTTACGTCTCAAAAAATTTCCGTACATTTATTTTTTTGTTTATATAATTATATATTTATATATTTTGATTTTGATTTATAAATCATAAAATAAAATTATTGAGGGGACTAACAAGAGGATGGGTTAATAAAAATTCACATTATTAATTCAATTTGAAAGTGTGGAACGTTGAATGTATCAAGCAAATGATAAATATGGTGTGATAATAATAAATCTTACCTTAAAAAGTATACTACCTAAAGAATTTTTCCGTTGATCTTATCATTCATCAATATATTTGTGTTATTCATTTTACATTGAGGACTATTTTTTTTTTTTGGGTACTATTCGTTAGACACCATAAATTGTTTTTTGTACTTAAAGAATTACTAGGTACGTCAATTAAGTTTCTAATTTATTTGAGAGCAAGTCTTGAACCCATCTTATAGTTGTATACTCGTACCACTTGACTCTTTAACCTTCACGTTTGGTGAAAAATTTATTTGTAGAAACGTCACACGATTAATTAAATGATCTATTAGAAGGGTCATAGAGTGTCTTGTGAGTGAATTTGTTTTACTTATATGGGTCTTGTACTCTTGTGTAGGGGGCAAGTAGTTGCAATGCTATATTTATTAATGTATGTACTTGTGTTAGATCTTAAAATTGATGCTTGTCGTTATTTCATGAATCATGATTGGCTTACAATAATTTTACTCTTAGTCTTAGGTTCCTAGCTAAAGTAGACTATATATAGTTCAATATTAAGGCTTTGATCGTATAAACAGACATAAATACATAATGGCAATAAAATATTTCCAACGGCAGTTCTTTTATAAAAGTTTGGTGACTATAGTGGTGATTGTAAGATCCTCTCTAATTATTCTATTAAGTTTTTGACACATAAATTAGTATAATGATGAATAGGTACGACATTGGTCATGGGGTAAGATTTTTTTTTTTTTTTTTTTTTTTTTTTTTTTTTTTNTTTTTTTTTTTTTTGTATATTATTTTATTATTCTTTTAAAAACCTGGGTATGAAACAGAAAAAAAAAAAAATATATATATATATATATATATATTTTGAAAAAGATAAAAAAAATTGATAATCTTATGTAATAGAATATTGTCTTTGGGAGCTAGGAAAGAAGATTATGTTTGTTCAATGCACTTAACAAATACGTAAACTACAATTACTAGACCGCTTCAAAACTGGGTTGCTATTTGACGTACAACTTCCGTTGTCCTTTTCCACATTTGCCCTTTTATAAAAAAAAATTCTCTCACTACAAAACTCTCCTCCTCCTCTCTAACCTCAACCACCAAAAGTTCATCTTTGGCCACTAGAACACCATAAATTGCAAGTGGATCACCACAGCTAGGCGGCGGATGAAAAATGTCGAAGAGGTAAGTTCAGTTAGAGTCTAGATTTAATGCTTGTTTGGTGAAGCCAACACATGGAGAATGCGTTTGTTCCATGGAACCATCGCCTAATCGTTACGCCTGTTCCATGGCACAAGCGCCTAATCAAGATGCTTGTTCCATAGAACAGGCTTCTAGATTAGGCACATGTTCCATGGAACAAGTGTCTTGATTAGGCGCATGTTCCATGGAACAGGCGTTTAAACCAAGCGCTAGTTTCACGAAATGCTAGGAAAAAATATTAAAAACTAACCGCTGCCTGATGTTGTTGCATGTTGGTGGTTGCTATGTGGTGTGAGGGTGGTTCGGTGGTCGCTTAGTAAAAACGAATGTAAAATAACAATACACCTTTAAAAAAAGGTCATTATAATTTGAAGTTATCATAGATGAATACATTGGATGATCATCAGTTTATCACTTCCTTATATTAATACAAAAACTAATATAAGACGGTCTTATTTGGTAAGACTACTAGGTTGTTATATAAAAAAAATATATGATGAGGCTATCGCACACCTATCAAAAATAAACCTAACCACTCTAACTAATATAGCTAGGGAAGTAAGGATCGAATCCACAGGGAAGCAATTAAACCCATTAGTTCTAAAAAGTTAGACTGTGTAAAGGGCCTTTGAGTGTGAATTGTGACCAAGAAATTAACTAAAACTAGAACTGAATCGATTAAGGGAATGAATTAATGACTAAACCTAGGACATCGGTTCACCACAGATTGACAAATGAATTGCACACAATTAATTAATTAGATTATCAATTTCCTTGAATTAAGGTCCACTAATTCTCTCGAATCTAGTCTCCTTCAAAACTCCTCTAAAGGCTCTCGCTCACTTAGACTCGTTTCGTCTATTGTCCTTATGATCTAATTGTGGTAATCTTACCTCTCGGCATCGGTTTCAACAATATCAAACTAACAATTAAACCTGGCCAGTATTTAACTGAAAACAATTACAATTGACAACAGGAATTCAAGAACAAAAATAATCAAACTAACAATTGTGCACAAAACATCAACAATCAATCCATGGATCCCCTAGTCCTAGGAAAGGAACTACTCAGTACTCACTCATAATTGAAAGAACAAAAACTAAATCAATGAAAGAAATTAAAGTCCTAGACATGATTAAACTAAACAAACCGACAATAATCAGGAATTTAAATCTAAGCATAAAACTAATAAAACTAAGAGCATAAATTAAAATTAATAATAAACATTAATGAAGAACAAGAATTGAGATTGAATAAAACCTGAATATTATTGATTGAATGATTGATAAGAATTCCACACTTAGAGAGAAATTAAGAGTAAACTAGGGTTTGTAAAGTGTAAAAAGCGTAATCCCCAAATTAGGAGACTAAAACTTTAAGTACTAAGCCTAATCACGCACAAAAACACGCGGAAAACACTCTCGGAGCCACCCGCCCGAAGGGGTCCGGGTAAGCAGCCCTCACCCGGGCACACAGCCTCGGTCCGGGCGGGTAGCCTTGCTTGGCTCGTTTCTCGGTTTTTGCTCGTTCTTCCTTAATTACTTCTTTAATTCTCCATTTAGCACTTATAATCTTCAGTTAAGCTTCCCAAATGACTTCAACTCTTCACTAACTTCTTCAAGTGCTTTAAAAGGCTCGGAAAACAACGATAAATCACCGATTCCTGTAAAATCTAATAAAAAGCACAACAAACACTCGAAATAGCAAAAGTTAGTAGAAATGGCTCAAAAGAGCCATATTAGAGCTAAAAATCAATCGGGATCGGGGGTAAAATACATATCAAATATCAACTTATCAATATATTAATTAAATCAATAAACCTAATAGTTAAAGAAAACCCACAAATAATTGATGGTCTTACCGAAGACTTGTTATATTAGTACAAAGAGGGTAGACTAGTGATATGATAATATTATAAATTCGTAGATAATTAAACAGACCCGTAAGTCCAAAACAAGAATAGAATAACACGGATTTTTAACATATTTTGGTCAAAAATATTTGGGCAAAACCAAATAAACATAATAGCAGCCCTCAATCTCATGTACTCATGCCTTACATAGCTGGATCCTTACTACTATCTTCGTTTCACATTAATCGCAATGATTAGACATTTTTCCTCTATACTTTATGTCAAATCTTTACAAATAATATAAAACCGAGGTAAAAAAAAAATTATGAGAAACTTGGATTCGATTTTTGTGGTGTGCGTGTCGTACTTGTACCCAACAGCCAACACACAACACCCCACATCTTTGCGGCACCCATGCATCATAGGAAAATGTGAACAATTGTTGTAGGTCTGTCTTAAATGGTGTTTTTTTTTATATCTAATTGTTGCTTTTGTAATTGGAATGTAGGGAGTAACAAATAAAAATGCCAAAATAGTTGGAGTGTTAAAATCAATATTCTTTTTGATAAGAGCGATTCGTATATATACTCATATACAAGTTAGATATAACTCTAGTATTTTTGGTACTTCTTGTGTTTGTATCCACAAATATTAATCACATTTATGATTTGGTGACCTTACCCTTACAAAAGTTACTAACTTACAACTAAGTGAACTAACCAATCCAGTCCTTATCTTACCGTGACCATTACTTGCTCTTCCTATTATTCAAAGTAGGATGAAAGTAAAAGGGAAGATTAACTTTTAATAATCTCTATTATACGTAGTGTTTGGGCCGAAAACACAAGATTGGCCCAAAATAATGCTTATTTATTCATAGTGTTTGGGCCCAAAGAATTTATCATAGAGATTGTGTTTCCTAGATTATCATAGAGATGTCTCTTACTTTGCTTCATTATTGAATGTTCATACATTGTATGAACTAGACTTATAACTGGGATGTTTAAGAGTTAATTTGATGTTTGTGAACAAGGGATTTAAGATAGAGTTCTGACTAGTCTATACTCCCCAATGAGAGTGTTCGGTTGAGACTTAAGCGAGGATTGGTACAAAGGTTTGAGCCAAACCAAAAATTTTCAAAGAAAGATTTGTAAATATAGTTGTGACATTAATATAATATCACAGAATTACCAACTGAGGTTAGCTTGAGTGGTCAAGATCGAGCCTCTTGGCTCTTGCTCTTTAACCAAGGTCTTGGATTCGAGTCTTGGTTATGCACGCCACCTATAAGGGATACTATCAATTGAGGTACCTATGCAAGGTCCCGTCTACTTGCTACTTGTTGCAAGTGGTATAAGTTAAAGCATTTACCCTGGTTTAGAAGTATTAAACAACAATAAGTTTTGAGGAGTGAAATTTAGGTGGAAGAACACAACAATACAACATACAGAGCATATACGATTAACAATTCAATCTCTATGATAAACAATGCGAAGCAAATTAAATAATTGCAGTAATGCAATATGTTGATATAGCGCGCATTTTTCTCTCCATCTTCCATGCAATATCCTAATAAATAGATGTCATTTTAAATGTAATCGTAGTAAACAATAAACTGATATCATGGAAACAGTACCTTGACATTTAGTCATTTACTGTCATTCTAATGCTTAATTTGATCATTATATTCAGGAGCAGGAATATTTGGCCATCTTTCAGATTCATCACTAGGAAGAAAAGGTTCATTGAGCATAATATGTCTGTCCAACGGAATTCTCGGATGCTTAACTGCCCTCTCCCCAAACTACTCCATCTACACCCTGCTCCGATTTTTAAGTGGTCTAAGCACTGGTGGTGTAGGCATGTGTGGCTTTGTCCTCGCTACTGAGCCAATCGGTCCTACCAAGCGTGGTGTTGCTGGTATGTCTACCTTCTACTTCTTCTCAGCTGGCATTGCTCTTCTCTCAGGGATCGCCTACATTTTCCAATCATGGCGATCCCTCTATGTAGCATCCTCGGTACCATCAATATTGTTTGTTACATTAGTCATTCCCTTTCTTTCGGAGTCTCCTAGGTGGTACCTTGTACGAGGGAAAACCAAGGAAGCAATGGAAGTAATGCGCAATATGGCACAATGTAATGGTCGTACCATCCCACCAAACGTTGAGCTTACACTCGATGATGATGCTAACAAGAGTAATAGCGCATTACTTGAGGAAAGGGAAGCAATTCAGGGCTCTTTATTCGATGTCTTAAGGTCACCTGTCACAAGAATACGTCTGTTTTTAGCTGTGCTGATAAACTTCTGTTGCGCCATAGTGTACTATGGACTTAGCCTAAATGTTGTAAATCTGGAAACCAATCTATACTTTAATGTATTCCTCAACTCAATGGCTGAAATGCCAGCCTACACATTAACCGCGATGATGTTGGATAGGTTCGGAAGGAAGCCACTAGCAATAGGAACAATGTGGTTTAGTGGAGTGTTCTGTTTTCTGGGGAGCATGATGAAGAGCTATGGAATGTGGAAGACTCTAAGGATGATTTGTGGAGTATTGGGGATTTTTTCTATGGCAGGAACATATAATTTGCTGTTTGTATATACCGTAGAGTTGTTCCCCACAGTGGTAAGGAATGCGGCCTTAGGCTGTGCTACTCAAGCGTCTCAAATGGGCGCAATATTAGCCCCTCTTGTGGTGGTGATGGGTCATACATTGCCCTTTGTGGTGTTTTCCGCGTGTGGAATTGTTGGTGGTTTGCTCGGATTTTATTTGCCTGAGACGTTGAACCAGCCATTGTATGATACCATGACTGGTATGGAGCAGGGTGAAGCAATTTGGAGTAATGCATAGAAATTTCAGCTCCCTTTAATTTGAGAAATTCCTAGTCAATCACTTAAATTGTAAAACAAAATTACAAAAATGACAAAGAATTACAAATCAAGTGATTAATTAGTCAAGCCTCTTTAATTTTCCCTTCTATTAAATTTTATTTACTTTGGTGAGTTTGTACTTTGTAGTATAGAGACGATGGGTAGAATTGAGTTACCTACTTAGCTTGTATCATCATAGATACAATGTGAAGTAAAAACGCATTATCTTCGTTGTGTAACCAAAAGTTATGGTAGAGAAATGAATCAAATCCACATTTTTACTAGGTTTGAAAGTCGTTGAAATTCAATTACCTCACTTTAGTATTCAAAATCTCATGAATTGCAAATTCGCATTTCTCTTTAGTAGTAACTGAACTTGTTGGGATAATTCATATCATCCTTAATGGTTTTGTGGGACTATTTTAATCCCTATATACTCAGTACTCACAAGTCATACATTGATAGTTGGCCATGAACATGTGAAGAACATTGATCAATCATTGATCTTCTACATATATATATATATATATATTTCATTATAAAGAGAGCATGAAATGCTCCCAAATTACATATTTACAAATGGAAAGGCTGCATAATTAATATTCATCTATGAAATACACTAATATAATTCACTAATTACAACATTTTAACTAATATAAGTAGTATATGAATACATCACGCACACGTCAAAGCATAAATGGAGCTGCAGAGAATGCTGGAAACACCATAGGAAGTGGTTCTCTGCTGTAAAATTGCAACAAAAAGGAATTATCTTAGACAAGACCTACTTACAATGTTACTAATACTACTAATTAACAAATCACCAAAAATAAAAATAAAATATAATAATAATAATTATAATTATAATTATAATTATAATAATTATAATAGTAATACTGTTAGTGTAATGCTTCAAAGTCAACAAGCTAGAATTGGAGCAAGTCATGAAGTTACTAGTATTACGTTTTCTAGGCTTATGTTAGTGGATGACTGGATGTGTATCTTATCCTAAAGTTTAGTTAGGTTAAATTGTAGTTTTTGTTTGTTGCATGTATTTGGTCAAGAATATGTTTGTGGGTCAGTGGGATAGAGTCGTGGGTTTATGGTTGTTAGGTTTGGGAGTTAGTCTAGTATGTGTATGACCCTGTATACATGACATGTTTAAAGTTCTTAAATCGGGTGAAGTGTAATTCATTCTTAAAAAATATAAATTAATGTGTTTATGGTTTTTATGCTTCCATTCTTCTCCTCCTCTCTATCAGGGGGTGGAGCTAAATGTGGACACGGTGGTTCACGTGCACCACCAAAGCCAGCAAACTTCTTTATATATTCATAATACATATGATAAAGTGCACTAGCTTTGTGGAAAAGGAGTTAGTCTTTCTTACTCTAGTCCAGGAATCAATCCCTACTACCTCTAAAAGCATTAATTTTTTTATTGCAGTAGTCCCTTTTTTATTCCTTTTTTAAAATTGAGTCTATTTTCTTATTCATTTTGGTTGTTTTTTTTTTGCCTTTCATTTCCCCCCAAATTCTTATAACGCATTACTTTTTTACACTTCTATATCTTTTGAGTTTTGATGATCATAGTGCTTAATTAATAGGTGTTATTATTTATAGTCTCCAATTTTTTCCTTTTTGTATAATTCCTTACCTTATATAAGAAAGTAAGAAACTAATATCACTTAATTAAGCTCGAGTTTTTTGGTACTAAATTTCATTAATTGTTAATTTTTGTAAAACCTTTCTCCTATTACCTTGATTGTAATGTGAAGAAATCTCTTTAATTAATTTTTTTTTTGAGGTAAATTTTTTTCTTCACAAGGACGATATTAGATTTCTTAAAAATCTTGGGTTTCTATTTGTCTATAATGTTGTTTTTCTAAATAATATATGGAACAAAATCAATTATGAGCTAAACCCAAAAAATTTTCTATGATAGATAGTCAATAAAAATCCTGGCTACGCCACTGCTCCATAAACTAACAAATACTACTAACCACTCTTTTATTAATGTTAATTAATTATTACATCCCTAAAATATACATGTAGTCATGTTGTTAATGATATCATAATTCCAATGTATATATAATTATATATATATATATATTATTTTGGTGCTATTTCTAAAGAAATTAGGCTACACGCCTTAATCAATATTGTGCGACGTTAGCTTAAACAATATAATAAAGGATAATTATATTTATGATTAGATAATTATAACGAGGTATATTACAGATCGAATATAATGTTAAAAATTATAAAGTATGAATTGACGATAACAATTGCCCTCTAATTTTTATTTGTTTTTGCTCGCAAATTGGGGTCGCCAACTATTATATGCAATAATTTGATTAGATACAATTAAGGAATTGATAATTTCAATTGATTATTGCTAACCTACCTTGTTTGACTAATTAAGCAGACACTCTACTATATCACCATGATGTTGATGCTTAATCTAACATAACTTCATACAAACCAACTGTATACAGTATATTACATATAAACATTTTCCTTAAATCAATAAAATCTATCTTAAAGCCCAACTTGATTGAGTCTTAAATTAAAAAAAAAAAAACCACAGAAAAGTTTATTACTCCCATGACTTGGTACTTTAGACAAATATGTAATTTTATATTTGATTTGGAATCTTGTGACATGTTATCAACGATAAAAGTCTAACATATAGTACGGAGTATATTTTTTTTTATATAAATTTTATCACTAATTATAATTTTTGTGCAACCAAAAGATTGATGATCCTTGTAAAAGTGACATTTTGTGTACGTTCAAGTCCACCTCAATATCAACATTAAACGTTTGATCATGTGACAAGGAAATANTTGTTAATTTTTGTAAAACCTTTCTCCTATTACCTTGATTGTAATGTGAAGAAATCTCTTTAATTAATTTTTTTTTTGAGGTAAATTTTTTTCTTCACAAGGACGATATTAGATTTCTTAAAAATCTTGGGTTTCTATTTGTCTATAATGTTGTTTTTCTAAATAATATATGGAACAAAATCAATTATGAGCTAAACCCAAAAAATTTTCTATGATAGATAGTCAATAAAAATCCTGGCTACGCCACTGCTCCATAAACTAACAAATACTACTAACCACTCTTTTATTAATGTTAATTAATTATTACATCCCTAAAATATACATGTAGTCATGTTGTTAATGATATCATAATTCCAATGTATATATAATTATATATATATATATATTATTTTGGTGCTATTTCTAAAGAAATTAGGCTACACGCCTTAATCAATATTGTGCGACGTTAGCTTAAACAATATAATAAAGGATAATTATATTTATGATTAGATAATTATAACGAGGTATATTACAGATCGAATATAATGTTAAAAATTATAAAGTATGAATTGACGATAACAATTGCCCTCTAATTTTTATTTGTTTTTGCTCGCAAATTGGGGTCGCCAACTATTATATGCAATAATTTGATTAGATACAATTAAGGAATTGATAATTTCAATTGATTATTGCTAACCTACCTTGTTTGACTAATTAAGCAGACACTCTACTATATCACCATGATGTTGATGCTTAATCTAACATAACTTCATACAAACCAACTGTATACAGTATATTACATATAAACATTTTCCTTAAATCAATAAAATCTATCTTAAAGCCCAACTTGATTGAGTCTTAAATTAAAAAAAAAAAAACCACAGAAAAGTTTATTACTCCCATGACTTGGTACTTTAGACAAATATGTAATTTTATATTTGATTTGGAATCTTGTGACATGTTATCAACGATAAAAGTCTAACATATAGTACGGAGTATATTTTTTTTTATATAAATTTTATCACTAATTATAATTTTTGTGCAACCAAAAGATTGATGATCCTTGTAAAAGTGACATTTTGTGTACGTTCAAGTCCACCTCAATATCAACATTAAACGTTTGATCATGTGACAAGGAAATAAAATTAATACTTGAAATAAGATTCTTTTCACCTAAACTAATTTTTATTTAGCTGAATTTATTGTTGTTGAAACAAATTTATTTTCCTAAAATATTTTTATTTCCTCTGTCTTATTTGGCACAATCCTCTTCCTAACTTAATTTAATTATTTTTGAAAAAAAAATCAAAGGAAAATAATATAATCAAAGTAATAATTAGGACTATTCCATTTATATTTTTCAATTTGATAAAGGTTGATCCAATGCATTGGAGTATCTCAAGCAAAATCCAACCATCAAAGAAAATTATTGATTTGAAGAAAGTTGTTGTCACGACCACTTTGTTTCAAGACAAACTTTATCAATGTCACACTCCATCGTCCATTTTTTATTAAAATTTTGAAGCTATTCCCTAAACTAATCCATATTTCATTTTCAACAATTATTCAATTATTCTCCTAATCAAGACTTTCATGTATATGATAAATTTGGAACTTTGTGTTTTTGATTTTTCTTGTTTCCTAATTGTAAGTTCAAATGACAATTGTTAAAATTATATTATCTAAATAGTTAAACTCATGGTGAAATTATATTATATTAAATCTTATACAAAGTTTTTTATACATTCGGTGTACAGTAATTACTGTACAACGGATTTGAAGTAACTCTTTTGTGCGTTCCAGTTACCATAAAATCAATTCAAGTTATATTTTGTTGAGTTCGAGTTACACTTTTTTAATTCTAGTTACCTTAAAATCAGCTAAAGTTAGCATGCATTTTCTTACAAAATAATGCTAAATTCCAATTTTTAATAAATACATATAACTTATTGTGTCACAAATATATAAATTATTTGTTCAAAATCTTCAATTAAATTTAAATAATTTTAAAGTTATTAAAAATATAGTTCTAGTCACCAAAAATCTGATTGAGTTGACTGTTGTATAATAATTTTATTATACACTAAGTGTATGTAATATCCTCTTATACTCTATTTCTTTTCAAAGCACATCCTAAGAGTACCAACAAAGGCGCAATAAGTAAAAAAGGTATTGATAGAGAACTTTATAATACGCCGCATTTTCTATTTGAAACGTTTGTCCTCTATCTCCTCGTGCTACAATAAGCACATATATAAACTTAGCTCCATTTGTTCAAAAAGATTGTATATTAATTTATAATAATTTATACCTCATATAAACAAATGACTAGCTAGAGATAGCTTTTTTTTTTTTTTCCAAGATAATTGTCACACACTCACACTAATTAGTCCTCAACAAAACTCATGTTTTGTGCCTTCAATCCCCTTTTTTTCCTTTAAGGTTCTAACCACCCCTCTTATCATTTTGTTAATGGAGGATTCCTCGTCAACAAAGGAGGAAATTTTTTGAGTAATTACTCCTACTCGTACTATTCGATACATGCATTTAAAAATATCAATCTATCGTCAAAAATTTTTCGTCAATAAATTTTGGTCATCATTCAGCTTATATTTATTTTTCTTAGCTTTTGAGTGTATGTAACTCATTCTTTAATATATTTATCTATTTATAGAAAATTACTTTTACCCTTCTTTTCCTTAACTTCAAAAGGAGTAATAATTCAATCTATTTCCCTTTAACTTTAAAAGGGAAAGTTAAGTAATGTAAAACCATCCAACAAATGACAAGAAAAAAGAACCATCCAACAAATGACAAGAAAAAAGAACCATCCAACAAGTGGCAAACAACTCCAAAAACTACTGCCAAGTACGTACAAAGTGGACGACATATCTTAGGAGATATCTGAAATCCCTTAATCTCTGAAAATCAAACTTTTTTTTTTGCAAATCAAATTCTATCTTACTTTTAAAAGCAATTAAGTGAGGTGTATTATTTAACACGTACAATTTATTATTTATTACATTTGCACACGTTTTAATTCTCATTAACTAATTGGTCGTTGACTCGTTGGATACAATAGATTTTTTGCTATTATTATTTTCTTTGATAAAAATAAAATAAAATAAATCGATTGTTTTTCAAAGAGGTTTAACTGATGGTGAAATGATATCATGATTTTCAATATGAAAATACTACCGATTTTGACCTACTAATAGTTTGGCACACAAGTGAAACACAATTAATGGATTTGGATTAAGGACTTCAACTCGTTCTTTTACTTTATTCCGTGTATTGTAACAACTAAAGGTTCTCGCCAAAAAAAAAAAAAAAAAGATGTTAACCTTTTATTTTATTATTATTATTATTTTTTTTGGGTTAGGAGCCACAAGTGTAGGTAATGGGAATTGATCCCACTATCAGAAGAGAAGTTTTATTCACTAAATTACTCTCTCTCGATCTCTTTCAATGATGTTAAGGCTATATTGGGAAATATGACCTGAGTTGAAGCTGCGCGCTAAGGTTGATTGAGTCACTACTTTTGATATCAACCCAATTTTAGTCAATTTTCGAACTTAAATTTTATTTCAACTCATAACACAAACGCAAATATTTATTTAATGTTGCTTAAATACCCCAAAAAAAAAAAAAATTAACGCTTCTTGATAGTTGACATCATGTTTTCTCAACTACTATACCATAGACCACATATTAGTCCTTTAATACGCAAACCATGCATATCATGTGAATTTATATATATACATCACAACAACCGTCACAGATCTCTATAAGCACATTAATATAAATGATATAAAAATGATTCGATTTATAATTATTATTACTAGCTACCTCAGAATGATGGTTTAACTGGCTAATCTTAACTATATCAACAATTTACTTAGCTTTCTAAGCACTAACATTTTCTACAAGGGTAACTTCTAATTGTTAACTTTCTTTAGCTTTATGTTCAGACCATCTGACCATGAGGAAGTATAACCCCATATAGTGATAGCAGTACCACTTGCATATCTTATTAAGGTTAAGAAATGCAACTATATATGTAAGACGTATTGTCCATACCACTATGTGTCTAAATGTCTATGTGTTTATTAATCCTCGACGTCGGACCATCTCATACAAAAACAAAAAAAAAAAAAAAAAAAAAAAAAAAAAAAATTTTTTTTTTTTTTTAAACCAATATAAAAAAAAAAAAAAATAAAAAAAAAAAAAAAAAAAAAAAGTACAAAGTTTAGCAGCTAATATACTCATTTTAAAAATAGAGATGACGAAGTCATACCTGAAATCATGACACTGATAACGGTCGTTAACATGAACAGAAGAAGAACCACAGCGTTTAACATTCTTAGAAGATGCCACCGGACTCACCGGTTTTCGGTCAATCACCTTCTTAGGTTTAGTCGAAACAGCCATATCCTCAGATATCATATGTAATGACGGCTTCCACTCGGCCGAGGATCCTCTAGTCGAAGTTCTTTTACGCCTACGACGAACCACGAAGGAACGACTCTCCTCCGTGGAAATCGTTGTAGGCTCTTCCGAACTCGTCGAAGACGATGAGGAAGAGTTTGTTGCTACGGTGAAACATGTTACACATTCAAAAAAGAACCTCATAGTGTTGTACTTATAAAATGAAGGTTTGAAGGTAGAAATGCTAGAAATATATATAGAGTAAATGATTGTGTAGTAAACAAAGGAAAATATTTAGATTATATTGTGAGTGATATCATATTATCATGAATTGATTTTAGTGATCATTGTTTCTTTCCTTTTTTATTTTCTTTTTGAGTAATTAAACTTGTGATGAAGTGAAGAAATCGTGAATTTTAGAGGGCTTTGGATTTGCTTTATATTGTCTTTGATTTTAAGGTGATTTTTTTTATATTTTTTATATATGAATTAAATGAGAGGAAATGTTATTGGTTTGCGTTTAGTATTAAGATAAAGACGGGTTACGTGTGATTTAGGCCTTGTTTGGAAATTTTTATCACAAAAGTTAGAAAAGAAATAAAAAAAGGAAATGAACCTAATTATTGGGTCCCTTTGAAAAAAAATTTATTAGGTGAACAGTTAGGGTGTGGTTAGTTGGATTTTGGAATATATATATATATTTGTAAGGATCCTATGAGAATCCTAATTACATGAGAACTACTAAATAACAACCGTATTATTATATTTAAAAGTTACAATCACTTATTAATAATAAATTATAACTAGCTATACCCTTAGTTCTCACGGCTTCCATGCAAAAAGGGTTCTAATTGGATCTTATATATATATATATATATATATATATATGTATCCTAAATATATATATCACCTTTTAAAAACAAATTTTTGCTAGATAGCACATTTTACAATAAAAAAGTTGTAATGTCAACAAATTTTTTCTTTTTTTGCGAGATAGTACCTTAGTCTTAATTATGTCGTTGACTGGCGATTTCTGATGTTGACCTACTATTTCCATCCTTTATCCAAACTCCCCAAATTTCTCTCCTCTTTCCATCTTCTTCTATCCGAGCAATTCAATTTCGAAATTAACCTTTCGAATCCCAAATTCAACATATTGAATCTCAATTTTCTCAAAAATGGAGTAATAACTTACAAAATTTCTTGAAAAAAAATCCAATTTTCACTCCAAAATCACACATAAGAGCTCGAATGAGAAGAACAATGCCTAAAATTTGCTTCAAAAATCACTCGAAGATCATAAATTCAAAATCGAGGGAAAAACAATTAAATTCCTCCACGTACGAAATTCGACTGCGATTGATGCAAAACCCTAGGAACCAAAGTAAGTGAAACTAAAAATGTAGTACTACCTCCGTAAACGATTAGTTGCAACAAAGGGGTAATATTTGTGAGTATTAAAAAATAGTTTGTTGCAACTAATTGTTTACAGAGGTAGTAGTTAAATTTGAACCTTCAATTGAATTTCTTGATGATTATTGTAAGAATGATAAGGGTATTAATATTTTTTAGAATGGATGGAAGAACATTACAACCTAGGTTGCACGGAGTCGGGAACAGGGTTGAAAATGAATACAGATACGGGGACTGAAAACAGATAATCTAAAAAACATTGTTAATGGGTACGGCCAATTATAACATGACGAATCAGGTTCGAGAACAGCTACCCATCAAAAGTACCCATGCTACATAGATTACAACTGTTCTTGAATGATAGGGTTGATGAACATGATTTGGTTAGAGAGGAGAGGTTTTTGGAGAATTTGAGGAAAGATGATTTTTAGTATAATAGAATGGTTACTAAGAGTAGTTGTGTGCTTTTTCTAGAAGTAGTTGATTGAGTTGAAACTAAGCCATGATAAACTGAGAAAGAAAAAAAGATGAAGGTAAAAAGGTTGGAAGAAGATGGAGATGGAAGAGGAGAGGTCGAAAAAGCAAAAAGGGATGCAAATGTAACAATATTCACTAACAAAACTCAATTAGACTTGGCCAACGGGTCAATGCCGGAAAGCAAGCCTAAGATACTATATAGCAAAACAATTTTAGTTTAAGGTGGCAAGTTACAACTTTTTTTAATAAAAGAAGCTAACTCGCAATTTTTCTATACAAATTGGAATTTTAAAGATTATGGTTCTTGTTTGTTTAAGAGAGATGATACTATGAAAGGGTAAGGATAGAAAAATGAGAAAATATTGTGTCAATCATCAGACGAGCCAACAATGCTTGAAGTTGATTGTGTTACATCTGCATAAGGTTATCTAAAATTTGTATGAGAATTTCTTAAAATCTGCATCAGGTTGTTTTATATATGCATCAAGTTATATAGAACTGTTAATAGATCGAGCCAAAATAAAAATATGTAGCAGTACAATATTTATGTTGGGCTGTCTGAGAGACAAACTTGCTAACCTAATACTTTCACTAGAAAAATAGAGGGAGAGAAAGGATGTGATCATTTCAAATTTTCAATGCTTGTTTAGGGTATAGAGGTTAGGAACTTATCATTTCAAATTTTCAATGTTTTTTTTTAGGGTATAGAGGTTAGGAACTTAGAAAAAGGAATAGGGACAAGTAAAACCGTCAGATAGTTCAATAATTTAGTTTGGTTTATACCCAAATAGTTCAGTCTATTTTAGTTTAGTTAATTTCAATTAATTTTGCTTTCTTTTCAATTCAATTCAGTTAACATTTTCTTTTAATTTCACTTTAATTCAATTACTTTTAAAATCAGTACATTTCATTTGATTTCAGATTGTACCCAATTAGTTGATTAGTAAAAACAATTCAGTTTAGTTAGTTTTATACATAAATAATTTTATTTTAATTCAATTTAAAAAATTAAAATTCACTAATATTTGTAAGAGAAATGTATTTTCCACTTTAAATTAAAGAGGAGAACAATTTTTCACTATAATTTGGGTGAGAAATATTTACACTAAAATTTGGGTCAAATAATCAACTTTAGTTATGTTATATTAATTTTGGATTAATTCAAAATTTAAATTAAATAATTTAGATTCAATTAAATTCAGATTTTTGATATTTCATTTCAATTCAATTTAGTGCAAGCTATTTCAATTCAATTTAATTTTAGTTCAATTCATTCTATGATTAGAACCTATACATTTCACTTATTCAGTTATTAGTCCATCTTTGGTTCTAGTAAATCAAGTCACTGATTAATTAGTGTCAATTAAATTTGACAGTTTTGATACAAACGGACGACTCTAGGAACAAGGATTAAATTACCCTTTATCCCTTATGTAATCGAATTATGTACAAAATATTAAGTTAGATTGGGTGGTCCCAAACAAGTGTCTTATGCTAACAATAATCACAAGGGATCATCACGCACTCTTGAGTCTTTACTATGATTCACTACATTTGATTTGGCTTTTTTTTTTTTTGTGTTAGGGAGCTATAAGGGCGGGGTGAAAATCAATCCCAAGGTCTCCTAAAATCGGAAGATAAGCTCTAACCACTTGAGCTATCAATCACTCTCACTACATTTGATTTGTTGGCTATACTGTATATTCACTCTCATGAACTTTTCAGCCAAAATTTCTTGGCAAAAAAATTTCGATCCCTAATAGGGCAAACAAACAAACCAAAAAAAAGAAAAGACCAAGAGTATACGACTACTATATCAACAAGTTATGTAATGAAATTGAATTTCCCATGCATACTCATTAATATCTTATAATAAAGACAACAGGTAGTTTATATATGCATTATGGACAATAGTAGAGAAATGTAAACATCATCTTGTTATTAAAGAGCTCTTCACTTCTTCCACAACATCATTTTAAGCAATCATTATGATCGAGTTCATTCTCTAACTAATTTGAGTAAGCTCTTTGAATGCTAATAAATATTAGATGGAACAACACATGTGTAACAGTGTAAAACCAACAATATCATGTGGATTAAGGTACAATACGTGTAGAAAAAAACACATTTTCCGTTTTGACACATCTAAAAAACTATATTTTGTGGTTTAATTTTAAGTCCCTAGCTCTATCTAAAGATGCGTGGCATTTATGTATTTTAACACCAAAAGAAGCCCCTTGAATCTATAATTTATGACTTCCAAAAATGTACAATGTACAATGTACAATTTTAGAGGCTATCACTCAAATTACCAATTAATTTTATGAAAAATCAAAACCCCCGCTAGAATTGTACGTGGTTAGTCTCTCCTCTAATATAGGTTTATCAACAGGTGGTGACTAGGCCTAATGAAGTTTGTCAAAATAAATACAAGTATGGACTGCAACAATCATCCAAAGAAAGTCCACCTTACAAGGCTTCATATGGCAAATTGGCAATAAGAGAAGTATCTCTTAACCTTATACAATGTTTAACCCTTTTTCTCTCATTTTATCAATGTGATACACTAAATGTGTTGTTTGGGATGGTAGTGTGAATTCATCATTGCATATTCACATCAAAGTAAAATTTAGGGTTTTTCTACACTGTGTCCTTAAGATATCGGCTTTTCTACGTTGTATCCCTCCAAACAAAAGCTTCTACATGGTACCCTTAAAGTACAATTATTTTCTCCATGGTACCCCTACTGTTAACCTTTGTTAAGCTTTTCCGTCAATTATTGTATACCACATTTTTCTCTCACCTCCACCTCCTTCGTTTCCCCTAATTTCTCCCCAACTTCCTTCTCACCTCCCTTGACTCAACTTCTGCCACACCACCGCTATCAAAAAAAAAAAAAAAAAAAAAAAAACCTAAAGTAAATGGATGAGTCAAATATAGAATCAAAACTCCCAAAATAAATCGAAATTNAGATGCAAGATGAAGAGGTGTGGTGCAGTGGTAAAGTAACAATAGTATAGAGAAGCAATTACTTCATTACTTAAATTCATCCCATTTAAACCTTTCAATTTACTTAAATAATTATAATAAGATTAAACAAATTACTCAATATTATGTGACTGAATTTTGCAAGGATTTATCATAAAAAAAAAACCCCACTTTCATAATTTGAATTTAGGGTATTAATCCAATCCTCTAATTCTATTAAAATATGATTTTCAGGTGTTATCGATGTAACTTTTTGGAGTCACATGCAGATTGTCGGGATCTTTCATTATTATTGTGAAGGATAGGGTGTTGAGACTTGAGGACAAGTGAGGGGTTGAGTACAAAATGGGAGGTGGAAATTTTTTGAGAGATGACGATTTTAGTAAGAATTAGGTGCTTCAATGACATCAAACTATGGACTTATGGTGGTTGTTGTGCTGCAACTCAGAGGTTAAGGATGAAGGTGATGGGAGGAGAGTGGGGTTATGGAGGAATGAGGTAATATGATGGTTAAGGTTGAAGATAAAGTTAACGATGTTAGTTGCAAATGGTAACCAAGGGCACCATAGAGAAAATAATTTCACTTGTAGGTTACTGTGTAGAAGTTTTTATTTGAAGAGACACAACGTAGAAAAGTCAATATCTCAGGGGCACAACATAGAAAAACCCTAAAATTTAATTTCTTTCATCAAAAGAAGACCCTTGGACCACTTCTAAGGGTTTAAAAAGCCATAAAATAGTCCCAGTAAAGCAAAAAAGACTAATGCGCCCTTCTTCATATAAATGTCAAAAAGAGGGATGATAATTAACAAGTTTTTAGATGTCGAGACTGATCGTGGGGAGTCCAATGGTTACCCAAAACTATAGTTGAAAAGAAAAGGTCGAACCTCGGGACAACCTTTCGAAAGCCAAAAAAAAGACTACAAGTCACAAATTTCAAAAGTTTTGGGGTCCTGAATATAAAATAGTCAAAGATTTTACACGGTGCCTTGTGGTCAAAACAAGGCCCTTGGATCGTATTCGGAATTTAAATGACGGATATTTTGTTGCAAAACTCCCTACAAAGTACAGAGAAAACAACATTAAAGTTACGAGGGAAATTCAATTTTGCAACGGAATGTTCCGTCGCAAAAAATGGAGTTTCCTACGGAATAATTCCGTCACAAATTGCAAAGAAAATTTCCCTCGCAAAATGGGGCATTCCAACCCCACAATAATCCATCGGAAACTATTTCCGATAATATATCTCAAAGATTTTCAATCTCCCAACAAGCAACGGCAAGTTTTCGACGGAATTCCATCGCAAATTGAATTTCCGACAGATTTTCTCCCTTTTGCAACAAAATATTCCGTCGGAAACAAGCCATTTTCTTGTACAGTTAATAAAAGGAGAGAGAACTTAACATTTGATATGATTTAGAGACTATTCCCCTATTGTCATATGGTAATATATAAGGCACAATCTCTTAAGCCTTGTAAGGTAGACTTTCTATTAAATTGACGGGTGTAACACATACCTGTATTTAACATGGAATTCTAGGTCATCTTATGTGAATGACACGTGTGAAGGGATAATAAATCTGCTCTAGGCCACGACACACCACACATTATCTGAACTAAAAATGAACCTTGTATATGAGGGAGAATTTTTAATCCGATGTGGTCATGAGATCATTCTGTTTAATATAAGTGAGTGTCCCACATTAATAAATAAAGTTAAAATTAAACACTTTATAAGTTTAAGGAACTGTTTATCTTATAATCATATGAATTTAAGACGAAACTTCTTATGCTTTGTAAGATGGACACGCACTCTCAATCTCCAGTTCTATAACAGGTGTGAATGTGGCCCAATAAGCTCGTATTTAACAAATCGCAAACATGGCTTATGTTGTTGCCTTGTGGATATGGCACTATGTTGACTTAAACTGTTAGAAAATGAAAGATTTTAATTGTGTACCACGTTACCTTGATTATTGTTCTTGCCTCAATTGCAGTAAGGTATAGCCACCTAGACGAATAATTGGGCATGCATTTATGGATATACATGTGTCGAGTAATCCTGTAACAATTGTTATACTATATATCCGGGAGTATATTCATAATTATAATATAATATTTTTTTTACATGTAATATTTATTTTGTTGAATATAATATTCACTCTAAACTACTTAAAAATATTTTAATTTATTATTAAGGTTTGATAATTTGATTTTAGAGACGAATAACCATAGATCATCATTCGTTTAAAATTGAGGAAGTGCATTACTAGTGGGTTTGGTCTTATTATCAAGTATATCTTTTAGATCTTTAATTAGCTTACATTTTTTTTGTCACTTTTTCCTTTTTGAAAAGGTAAAGGATCGGAAAAGGCTTGTTCATTCCTTAGGGTTCGTTTGGACCATTTGGTAGGGAGTAAAAAAAATTTCGGATGAAAATAGTTTTCCGTGAAAAATCTTTTACATTGGAAAACTCCTTTTCATGAACAATTTTCATTGTTTGGTTGCATGTAAAATGATTTTACATTTTAAGCATTTTTCATAGTTTGGTTGGATGAAAAATCAAGTATTTCAATTGTAAGGAAAAATGTTTTCCTTCCAAGTGTAATGGAATTGTTTTCCTCCCAATTTTGGGGGAAAATGTTTTCAACATGGTGGAAAACCAATTTCCACCCTAAATTTTATATTTTAATATTTTACTCTAAACCAAACGATGTAAAATGAGAAAACCGTTATACACCCCACCAAATGGACTCTTAGTAAGGAATAGTAATGTAGTATTATTTATGATGTAATGCATGTTTGGTAAGAATAAGTGTCTTATAATATATATGATGTATTGGTGCATTGAGTCATTTACTCATGTTTATAAGTGAATAAAAATATCACATATTAAAAGATGAATATTGTATTTTCAAAACTGAATGTTATACAATTGGTAGCCATTTACAACTATTAGTAAGCCCATATAGAATCCCACATCAATCTGAGTAACCAAATTGGGCACCCATTGCAGTGCTCTAAAGAATCCAATCAAAACTAACCATAAAAAGTCAAATGCTAATTAAATGTTTGAAAGTTTGAACTCACCAAGTATATAATGCACTTAAGTGACTCAACTCCAAAAGACACGTATGCCTCAAAAGAAAATATCTAGGACTAATTTTACAACCACGCAAATGCAAAACAAAATGTAGCTAAAACCATGAGTAAATGAGTGATGTCATCTTATTTAATTAAGCTTCAGGTATAATAAGTTCAGTTAAGTCATAATTAAGTGACATTGTACATATAAGGTTTACTAATTTGTAGTTGTTTCATAAAGAGGAGCATAGCAAATAAGTTCAGTAAAAATTAATCATGTTTTAACAGGTTAAGATATGCTCAACAATAGAAAAAATATCATTTATAACGTCAAACTATTTGTCTCATAAGGTAATTGGAAAAAATGCATCCTAAAAGGAATCAAAACTCGGCCATTTATTGCACGATAACAAATACAATCACTATCTAAACAATGCAACATGCCAACATAAAATAAAACCTGGATAAAATGTTAATGCATTGTAATTGTAATACAGCCATAGTACGTACATACACCATTATGCAATTAAATTGCGTGTTTAGCACGGTATTCTCTTGTCTCAAACTGTCCCATTGTCCAATTCCACCCTTAAGAATATGGTATTCTTGTTGTCCACAATAATTCCTTGACCTTATAAAATGTTTAATCGTGTGAGATTCTGCATTTCATGAGTTGTAACTATTAGTTCCATAGCTTTACTTTTCAAGTGTTTTTGATGTGCCTTACATTTGTGTTTTGTTAGTGCTATTGTTATTTTAAGAGCACCTTAGTTGTACGTATGAAATTATTGAAACACGTCAAATGAGCTATCAACTTGAAATTTGGTTGTCACCCATTAATTAAGTCTACTCATCCCTGATCCTTATACTTGTAAAATTATAAAGTTCAATATATAAAATCAAGTTGAAAGCTTTGATAACCTAAATTTCAACGTCAATTATCAAATAATATTGATAGTCCCAATTGACTCGTAATTTAACCATATCACCCTAAATTTTATCGTTTGATTACAACTATATATAACAAATTGAATGCTTACTATTAACCTTGAATTCACGTATAAAATATGCAGTAAAATTATTACTCCGTATTATTTTGAATAAAGAAAGAATTAACACCTCAATGATGGCTAACCAAAAACATACTTGCAAATGATTAAGGGAGAAAAAATATGGGATGGACCAAGATGTTAGACTAGAAACACAAATGACCTTTATAAATTAAAAAAATCAATTGCTTATTAGATTCCGCAAAGCATAATTAATCTAACATGAAATAATAGAGAACTAAACCATCTAAAGGATACCTGGACAAACAGTGTCCAGAGGATGGTTTAGTTGTAAATATATTGAATAAAAAAAAGTTACTTTACACGTGTGGGAGGTTTAATGAGAGAAAGTAAAAAAACTTTGAGAGGAAAACTGAAAATCAGTAAGAGGGAAATTTCCCTCCTAATTTTTTTACTCCAAAACCATAATTGTCTCCAACAAATATCTCCTAATTAGTTGAGATCAGTTTGATTATGGTCTCAATTAAATTAATTTTTCACAATTAATATAAGCAACTTAATGTTCAGTGTTTTTTTTTCTCAATTGTGGATTAAAATTTGAAGACTGTATGTATGAAGTGTTTTGTTTATGAGTATGGTATCCTACTGAACCAAAGCCTCATGAAGTAATTACGAAGAATATTTTTCACAAAGTCGATAACAGTTGTGTTGATATAAGAATACGCAAAGGTTACTGTTACAATGGTAGAATTTGATCTAAATGCTAAACTGGTGGATCGACAATCTGAAGATGATGGATATGTTGGTTTAGATAATGATAATGATGTAAGTATCTGCCTTTGTTTTGGCTGTTGGTGTCAATGTTAGTGCTCTTGCACGCCATATGGGTATAATTTTCATGTAGTACTATTGATATAAAGTCAGTGGGATTAGGCTGTGACTTGGTAAATATATGCGAATGACTTGATAGGGCTCAATTCAAAACTAAGTAAATGATGGAATTAACTTACAGGCCCGGTACAAAGAACATTAATCTAAAACAGCTTTTAAGTTTCATGTAGTATAATATTTTAATTAGGATTAAAAGTTAGATTACTAACATTACTTGATGTGTGAATGAATTTGATGTAGTTTTGTTTATATAATCTTGCGCAATTAGGCCATGACTTGGTGAATGTGATCCAATGACTTGATTTAGCAAACTGCATAAATGAAAAATGAATAATAGAATAACTTTGCAATTGATATGCTTTAAATTGTCACTAACTTGATAAGTATTGTATTTGACATGATTATTTGCAATTTAGTTGTAGACCTTTATATTTTCGCACCAAAATTGATTGAGGAAGAACAATATATTTTTTGAGAGCTTAAAGGGAGAAAAAGGGTAAACTTTTACAAAAAGAGGGAGAAAGATGATAAAACTGATACAAATGTAAAAAGTGACTACAGCAAAAAAAAAATTTTAATCAGAAAAACAAATAATTAATTTGAATTTTGAATTTCAAACCTCCTAGCTCTCCTTATTCAACCCCCTCACGTGTAAACTTAAAGACTATTAAACCTTCCTCTAGAGATATCTTTTGTACCAAATGAATCTCGAAATAATACATCAAACTACAAATATCATGTCATTCATGTGCGTCATTTAATTAGGAGCAAACACCAAATTATTTTTTTTTCAATACTTGATAAAATCTTGAAGAAATGAGAAATATTTAAAGAGAGACATTTGTAAATACTATTCATTGAAATTATTTCCTCTTTCTCCTTTATATGTACTTCCCTAAGTAAATGATGGCAAAATAACGCCATCTTACAGGAAGAACATAACAATATTTCATTTAAGAACACAAAGAACTCTGCCTTTTTTTACCTTCAAGAAAATATGTTTCATCTCAACCAAAATTACATTCACTTCTTAATTGCATTGCACATTTTTAAAGAAGGGCACTTTGGTTTCCATATAATTAGTGAATCTTGATGATCCACCACAATGAAGAAGCTTCATTACATACTAAGTTCGAAATCTACTGTAGACAATTAATAATAATCAATATCAAGAATAATCGTACTTTGTCCCAAACCTTCATGTCAAAAAGACTAAAACAGAACAAAATCATCGAGAACCATTTGAGCCAAATGGAGAGTTTCCAAATTGCTGTTGTGTGTTAGGCAGAGTTCGTGGTTTTGCATATTCGGCAAAAATTACCCAACCATCCAAAAACTGCAAGCAATAATCAAATGTGTCATTATAATGGCACAACAGCTTGAATTTAGAGAAGGCCAATGTAACACACACAAAATATCCAAAATAAAACATAAGTACAAAGGTTCATAAAAAAATTAGGGTAATGCTATACATAGCCCTTATGGCTAAATATAAGCATTAAGTATATTTCTATAAATGGTAATAATTCATGAAACTCAACAAAAATCACACAAACATCTATGTACTTAATGCTTGAATGGAAAAATAATTTCAATTTTAAGCACCTTATTCATAGCCCTTATTTATAGCAGATAAAGGAAAGAAGACTTGTAATCATATCAAACTACAAAGACTAAAAACACAACAGAAAAGTACAAACAAAACAGGGCATAATCACAAGTTCATAACTACCTTCTCTATGAGGTGAGAAGCAGATTATATCACTAAATGGGAGAGCAAACAGAGGAAGCAAAAAATTTATTCTCATCCAAAAACAAAAACAAAAAACAAAAAACAAAAAAAAAAAAAAAAAAACCCTAAATAAATTTTAAAATTTA